>JARFXV010001156.1:170000-400000 GCA_031761425.1 Cosmopolites sordidus
TAAGAAAACTGATATTAAAGTTTTCCTACTAATGTTTAAGGATTGGTAGTTCTCTTGTGAAGGAGAGTCCTACACTTTTAGTAAACATTTTCTTTAGTTTGACGCGAAACTTAATGTTTTCCAATAAGACTTATGAAACATTGTATTTCATACCACACAAAATATTGTTATGCATTGATTTAAATGATAGTATGCGTAATCAATAATATAATGATTGAAATTTTGAATTTCATTACTACCATTTTAAACTGGGCATGGCTGCTGCATTTTCGTGATGGAAATATAAGTGGAAAGTAGACAACTTTGATATATTTGTACAACTATCTTTTTAATATTAACTATTAATTTTTATCGTGTTATAAAATATATCAAAAATGTATAATTTTCTTTTCAGGTGAGTCTTGAGGCATCAATTTAGTCTGTCAATTTAGAGCGATCGGTAAGTATCAACAAAAGAAAATAACATTCGACAAGAATAATTGAACTACAAGTTTTCATTGGTAGAGTAAAAGTTTGAAATATTCTTTTTGGCATTTTCAAGTCTTTTGATAGGCAGTTTTTGATAGATCAGTTTGAAGCTGCCTATGAAGCGAGCAAAGACTTGAAAATGCCAAGTGAGATATCAGCGAAACGTTATCAAGAATGTGAAAATTCATCAAATGAACACATTGTCACCCGGAAGGATATTTATAACATTGAATACAACAATAAATAATTACCCCTCATTCACATCAGTGACGAAAGTAATCAAACCAAGGGCTCAGGGAGGATATTGAAGGTGGTCACAAAGGGTTCAAAACTTGAAATAAACTACTTGGGCTCTAGATGTAGTTGTTAAATAACAGTAGCAGCTAACACGTCCAACATATTTTTTTTATGTCTTATAGTGGCCATTCTAGGCCTACGGCTCTATGGGTATTAACCGCGCCCAAATATTGTTTATTTATCCCCTCAGGAGATCCTGGATTTATACGTCCAGGATACGGGGGGTGACGTCCCCGGGGTCCCCAGTCATGTCCTGTGTATGTCTAGTTATGTCTTTTCTCGTTATTCCTTAAGCTAAACTGTGAGCAACCGTGGCTATGGCTGCATGGCACCTGAGGGGATCAGGTGTCGCAAACGGTGCCTCTGGGGTACCTCCCGCCCCCCAGAGTATGTAGGGCTGTCAGGCTATGGGGCACTGCTCTGATCGACCTCTATTTCCTCCACTACTCGTGGGAACTACATGTCCTCAAAACACAACTCTACACCACCTAGCGGGTCCAAAAGACCCAGAACTGAGTCTCCGGCTGCGCCGGCATTGTACAATAAGTTTTTTATTATTAAAATTAAAGATGATACCCAATCCTTTAAGAACATATCGCCTTTTCTTATACATAAAGCTTTACAGACACAATTAGGAACACTAACAGATACTAGAAAGCAATTCGATGGTTCTTTATTAATAGAAGTCGCAAATGAAAGACAATTAATAATTGCCCTTAAAATGAACAAACTTAATTCATATGATGTATCCGTCTCTCCACACCCACATCGTAATATTATAAAAGGGATAGTTTCCTGCGCAGATTTGGCTAACTGCTCAGATGAAGAAATCATTGAAAATATGAAGGATCAAGGCGTAGTTGGACTTTACAGAATTATCCCTAAGGGCTCTGAACAGAATTCTTCAAAAGCTCTGCTTGTTCTCTCCTTTACGACGCACACCCTACCAACAAGAGTAAATGCAGGATGGTACTCACTCCGGGTCCGACCTTATATCCCTCCGCCTCTAAGGTGTTTCCAATGCCAAAAATTTGGTCACACTTCCTCTCGTTGCACCTCTGCTGAAATTTGTCCGTCGTGTGGTCATCCAGGTCACAGTGAATCCCCTTGCTCTCTCCAGCCTGTATGCGTAAACTGTCAGGAATCTCATTCTCCACGATATAAAGGGTGTCCAATATACAGAAAAGAATTTGAGATACAAAAAATAAGAATTGTCGAAGGGTTATCCTACCCAGACTCAAAAAGGAAATATATCTCTTTACACTCATCCACCAACATGAATTACAGCAAAGCTGTAACATCACACCTCGTGACCCCTTCCAGGTCCTCTGTGTCGGTTTCGATGCAGTGTGACTTACCTCTTTTTCCCATTATACCCAAATCCAATCCAGATCCTCAATCCTCTCTACCCCCACCCTCCTTCTCCTCATACCTAACTACCCCTTTGATAGTCCCCTCCCCTCAACATCGGCAAAACTGCGGCTCCTCCACTAAGCATCAGTCTTCCCTTACTCCCATCCTTGGTTCTCAGTCTAAGGCTCCATCGGATATTGATAATTCTCCCTTCAACACTACCCCGACAAGTGGTCAGCTGAGTGCCACTAAGCTCCCAGTCAAAATCAAAACATCCATCTTCCCTGCATCCAAAACGCCTTTTGGACCACCCACCAGTCCATGTTAGTAGACGAACAACCTAACCAGGACCACAGAAATCTCCAATCAAAGGGTTCTAAGAAGAAGACATAGTTAATCCTTGTCTCTTCAATACTTAAAACTTTATCCTATTCACTTTCACTATAATTAAATGGAACCTAGGAGGTTTCAATACGCATATTGATGAGTTAATACTCATCACTACTCAGTACAACCCCCAGGCTATGTTACTGCAAGAAACAAATTTTAAAATCAATTTACAGTACAGATTTAAAAACTTTAACATCTATAGAAAGGACAGAACGGATGCCGCCAGAGCGTCAGGTGGAGTAGCAATAATCATTAATCCATCAATAGATAGCTCCCTCATTCATATAAACACAGCTCTGGAAGTAGTAGCCATCAGAATTGAACTCGAAACACCCATCACTCTCTGCAGTATTTATCTTCCACCATCTTCCTTTATATTAGACGCTGAAGTGCAGGATGTGATATCACAACTCCCCTCTCCCTACATCATATGTGGAGATTTTAATGCTCACAGCACAACATGGGGCTCAACACATACAGATTCCCGGGGTCAGTGGATGGAAAACATCTTACTTAACCTCCCTATTTGCCTAATCAACTCCCCTGCTCCTACCCACTTCTCCCTCTCAACGGGATCATTCTCCTCGATAGACTTATCCCTCTGTTCTCCTTCTCTTATCCATAATATGCAGCGGAGCCCCGTTGGGGACCTCCATAGTAGTGATCATTATCCACTTCTCATGCACCTCCCTTCTTGCCCTTATCATCCTTATTCCAGACCCTTCTATAATTTTGGCAAAGCTAACTGGGACTTATAGCACTCCTCATTCTCTCCGGTAAAAATTAGATCTGGCGATCCAGATTACAATATATCGCTCCTGATCCAGACCATCAAACAGGCTGCTGGAGGATCTGTACCTCTCCAAGACAATAAATTCTGTCGTCCTCCTGTTCCCTGGTGGAACTCTCAGGTCGCACAAGTAATAAGGCTTAGAAAAAGCTCCTTCAATAAGTTCAAACACCATCCTTCGCCGACCAACTTTATCGAACTTAAACGAGCTAGGGCGGCAGCCAAAAGAACCATCTTAGCTGCCAAGAGGGCTTCTTGGTCTTCGTTTGTCAATTCCGTCAGTCCTCAGCAAACAAGCTTTATATTTTGGAAAAAGATCTCCCTTTTTAAAGGGAAACCAACCAACCACATCCAAGGTCTTTTACACAACGGTACGTGGAAATCCACTGACCCAGACCTAGCAGAGAGCTTTGCCGATCATTTCTCTGCAATCTTCAGCAATGCAAACCTTTCCCCTGAATTTGTAAGATATAAATCGCAAAATGAACCAACACTCAACTTCAACGATCATCCGCATTCGTCCTTCTACAATCTGCCCTTTTCTTTAAAAGAATTACGCTTGATTCCCATTCATAAGCCTGGTAAACCTCGCACGCTGACTTTCATGGCTTCTTGAGAAGGACTCTTTTCTTGACATCCACCAACTTGGTTTTCGCTCAAACCGGTCAACAATTGACCACCTAGTAAGATTTGATCAAAATATCAAAGAGTCTTTCTCCAGAGGCCATCACCTTATTGCTTCGTTCCTTGACATGAAGTCTGCATTCGATACAGTTTGGAGATTCAAAATCATAAAATACCTACATCAATGGGGATTCAGAGGTTCACTCATAAAATTCATTAATAACTTCTTATCTAGTCGCATCTTTGCAGTGAGAATAAGAAGTCAATTGTCTTCTTTTCGCGCTCAGGAGAATGGGGTGTCACAAGGATCAGTCCTAAGCCCAACTCTATTCAACATAGCTATTAACAGCATTTACGAAATCTTTACCCAAAAAGTCGAATACTGTCTATACGCAGATGATATCCTATTTTACTACTCCTCCCGCAGCACTCGAGTGTGCAAGAGAAGAATTCAGAATGTACTCGGAGAACTCACAGCTTGGACCATCCATTCGGGCTTCAATTTTTCACCTGAAAAATCCTCAATTGTGCACTTTTGCAGAAAGAATCAATGCCCTAGACTTCACTCGTTCACATTCTTGGGCCGAAACATTCTTTCACAGACTTCCGGAAAATTCCTAGGTCTCATATTTGATCATCGTCTTTCATGGAAACCACAATTGACGGAACTTAGATCCCGCTGCACAAGGTCACTAAGACTCATAAAATATCTTGCGCACTCAACTTGGAGTGCTGATTATCGTTCTCTTAGGAAAATTTACTTAACAGCAATCAGGCCGAAGATAGATTACGGCTGTACTGTATACCATTCTGCTCCAGCCTCTTATCTTAAACTGATTGATCCAATTCAAAATTCTGCTATCAGAATGTCCCTGGGTCTTTTCCGCACTACCCCTGTCACTAGCCTCCACTGCGAAGCAGAGATAGAACCCTTGTCGTATCGGCGTACCCAACTTCTTATGAACTATTGCTACAGTTTGGTCTCCAAGCCATTTCTTCCCCAAGGCAATACTCTCCTTAATCCCTTGACTCCCAGCAACTCATCACTTCACTCCAGAACTTCATCCTCGCCAAGCTTGCTTCACTCATTTACATCACTCAAGGAAAAATTCAACCTCCCCCCTCTAGACTGTTACCCAATTACTCCTTCAAAACACCCTCCATGGTCCTTTCATTCCATTCCTTTTGACTTCTCACTGCTCCAATATGATAAACAATACACCTCAGTATCTACTTTCAAACATCTCTTCCGTTCTATCCTGAATACACTTCTCCCGACTAACATTATCTTTACAGATGGCTCTAAATCTAACTCCGGAGTTGGATCCGCATTCGTATATTACTCACAAGGCTCCTTTACTCCCACTTTGGTCTCCCACTATCGAATAAGCTCCCAATCCAGTATTCTGACAACACAGAAAACCTAGCCATGGAAAAATCCCTTTCATTCATATATACTCAACCTCCTTCCAAGTGGGTAGTCTGCTCGGACTCCGCTAACTCACTAAGATCATTAGAAAAAGGGTCAAACAAACATCCAATCGCATCGCTTTGCTTAAACCTCATTGAAGATATTCTGGCCCTTGGCTCCTCTCTCCGATTTATATGGGTCCCTGGCCATTGTGGTATTACGGGAAATGAAAGAGCGGACGCTGAGGCTAAAATAGCCCCCATTATAGGATCCCCTTGTCCCACTATAGTATCTCAACTCATTCACCAAATATCTTATTAGAAAAGAGATACAAAATAATTGGAACTCTTTGGAAGGTTGTAATAAATTAAAAGAAATTAAAACAGACTTTTATACCAACAATTTTCCGCCATTCCCTTCCAGAAGAATATCCACAATTTGGTTCAGATTAAGATCGGGACACAGTGCTATTACTCATCAATATCTTTTGAGGTCTGAACCTCCTCCCATCTGCTCTCAGTGCGGTGACCCCCTGTCTGTCCGGCACGTCCTAACGGAATGTCGCGCCTTCACTAACATCAGGACACGTTACAACCTCTCAAACGATTTGAAATCACTCCTTCGGTTAGACAACCTCGATTTGCTTCTCTCATACCTGAGAGATATATCCATCATAGACTTGATATAGTCCATCCCTTTCTAACAGTAGCATCATTCTCTCTCTCTTCTCCTTGCTTTCAATCTTGAGTCCTCCAATCAGTCTACTCCATTCTCACAAGCTCGAGTAACATCCCCCAACACTAACTGTATCGCCTAAATCTCCACTTTAAGAACTAACAGCCTTCTTCAACAATATAATATGGTCGCTAAATGGTCACTGTTACCGATGCGACCTTCATTAAATCTTACTTACTTACTGTTTATTTATGCAGTGCGGTTTTTTCTCTTTACCGTGCTCACCACGGCCCACCACCTTAGGCATTCTTCTAGTGGAAGCTTCGTAAAGTAAAGAGTGAAAATTGTTTTTATAATGTTGTGAGGTATTTTTCTTGTGTATTCTTGTGATTCTGCTAAAAGTACTAAAATGGAACGAGTTTGTACACCACGTCGTTTCATCAGAAATTATTTCAATTTCAAAAGGGATGAGTTATTGTTATGAAAGAAGCAGGTTACAATTTCCGTAAATATAGCGAGACGACGGGACATTGCTGCTTTTACCGCTATAGCGACATGGACAAAATGGTTTGAGGATTAGAGCTACGCACAGATCAGAGTACGACCTGCCGATAATCCTAAAAGTATCCAAGGATGTGATATCTTGGATTTCTTTCTGTACGCAAATCGACATAAAAATATTCAACAAATACGTGATATTTTTGTTGTAGCTACAGGTCGTACGGTTTCGAGGATAACGATTAATCAACATTTACTTGTAATAGGGATATGTACTTACTAGATACTTCCTTTTACAGTACACAACAAGAGACGTCCCTTAGAATGGTGCCAAACTAGAATTAAATATGACCTAGAATAGGAATTTATTTGCTTTACTCATGAGTTTATAATTTGTTTAGCTGATTATGAGGTATGTAGAAGGATTTGACATTTTTGGGGTTAAACGCAAAATTTTTCTTTCGCATTAAACTGCATACAGTCATCACTACTTGAATTAGTATCAGATAATATATGCAGATGAACTTTAAATGAAGCTCGTTATGACTCTTGACTGGCAACATTTATTGCCAATAAAACATATATGAGATAGCATTGGTCGACCTCATGAGTGATTATCTCAGCCCGCAGTACCAAAAAACGAACTTAAACATGTATACAACGTGCCTAGGATCTGTTTTAATTACCATCAAGATAATTTTTTATATCAGAAATAAGCCAAATTTCTAGATTTTTTATAGTTACATAATACCATAATGATATACACAAAAATTTATAAAATTAATCCAAGAAACTACGTTGTTCATAGTGTTAATTTTTGTTGTTCTACAGGAACATTAAATGTTTAAATTCTAACGTTATTTGATAAAATATTACAGTTACAGTTATATATAATATATATATATATATATATATATATATATATATATATATATATATATATATATATATATATATATATATAGATATAATATATATATATATATATATATATATATATATATATATATATATATATATATATATATACAGTTAAAATTATAAAATCTTATATTTAAAATTGTTTAACAACAATGCAAAATGGTTTATAAATGAAATGTAAATAAATTGAATAAGCTATTATACTTCTAACATCATAGGTTTGAACATATGATACATAAAGATAAGCACACTTATGGGTCAATCTTATATATTCGTCTTTTCCGTTCTAACTGGGCATCTTCCTTACAGTTTATGTTGTGGAGCAGTTAGGACGTGGTCGGAGCCCTAAATTGAAAAATGTTTACACAGTCTCTGGCGTAATTCGATATGCGGCCAGATTTTGTTTTGCATAAATCTTCAATATCATCAAATAAACATTCCAAAAGTAGCATGGAGATATATTCAGCTTCTAACGAATTTTCTCTAAAATATGATTCTTATACTATACAAAAGAATTTTTTATGTAATTTAGTTCATTTACCAACAGCATAACTATTTCTTGGCTATATATAGGGAGTTTTTTTAGTACGTCCGAACTTTAAATACCAATAAAACAATAATCAAATTAGGTGCCTTCGAACTATTAATTTTATGTGAAATGACATTCATTTACATTTATGTAAATGAATGTTACATATATTATGTTATATATATATATATATATATATATATATATATATATATATATATATATATATATATATATATATATATATATATATATATATATATATATATATATATATATATATATATATATATATATATATATATATATATATATATATATATATATATATATATATATATATATATATATATATATATATATATATATATATATATATATATATATATATATATATATATATATATTTGTTTTAAATATGTAAATACGCCACAATCATTCAGACATTACTTATATGTATATGATGTCAAACGAACTCTGAGTTTGCGCGTCTCAAACGTATTCAGTATAATCTGGCAAATCATCATGGAACTTTTAACATCAGAGCTACGTTTGAAAATTGTCGAAATTTATTATTAAAATCAGTGTTCTTTGGGTCAAACTGATAGAGGTGATAGATATTCTATAGTGCACATAATCGTGCACATAATAATAACAGAGGTATGTATTTGCCGAATTATCGATAAATTTCACGTTTTCACGCTGCTCGATATTAAAAGAAAATTAAGACAAAAAACTGTACGTTTCGAAGAAAATATTGCCGCTAATGTTGACAGTGTTGAAGAAGATCCAAATTTATCAATTCGTCGCCGTTCGCAGAAAGTTGTGCTATGTTATTCTACTACGTGAGAAATATTAAGTAAAGATCTTGATCTGGTGTTTTACAAAATACAGCTTGTCCAAGAACTTAAGCCGCAGGACCATCGTTTGGAACGTATGTCCGATGAATGGGCTCAAATTTAATTGCAATCTGACCCAGAATTTAACCATAAGCATTATGGTTATTTAAGCTTATTTTTGATTAAATGGTTACGTTAATAAACAAAATTGGCATATTTGGAGTGAAAATAATCCGCAAATGATCCAATAATTACCGTTGTATCCAGAAATATTCACCGTTTGGTGTGGATTGTACGCCGGTGGCATCATTGTTGAAAGTTGAAAAGCACGTTACCGTCAATGGGGATCGTTACAGAGCGATGATCAATGAACATTTCGTTCCGAATTTAAATGGTTTTGATCTGGGGGAATGGTTCCAACAGGATGTCTCCACATGTCATACAGCCAACGCAGAAATCGATTTACTGAGGGAACAATTCGGTGAGAAAATTATTTTGAGGAACGGACCTGTAAATTGGCCACCAAGGTCATGTAATTTAATACCTTTGGTATTAGATTGAATCTTTGGTCGATAAATCCTTAACTATTGACACCTTGGAAGCCGACATAATTCGGACAATTATGGACATAAAACTCCAATTACCTGAAAAAGTGGTCGGAAATTGGATTGACAGAATGCCTTTTGTTAGAAATAACAGCGGTGGACATTTGTCCGAAATTGTTTTCAGACATAAATGTAAATGAATGTCATTTCACATAAAATTAATAGTTCCAAGGCACCTAATTTGATTATTGCTTTATTGGTATTTAAAGTTCGGACGTACTAAAAAAACTCCCTATATATAGCCAAGAAATAGTTGTGCTGTTGGTAAATGAACTAAATTACATAAAAAATTCTTTTGTATAGTATAAGAATCATATTTTAGAGAAAATTCATTAGAAGCTGAATATATCTCCATGCTACTTTTGGAATGTTTATTTGATGATATTGAAGATTTATGCAAAACAAAATCTGGCCGCATATCGAATTACGCCAGAGACTGAGTAAACATTTTTCAATTTAGGGCTCCGACCACGTCCTAACTGCTCCACAACATAAACTGTAAGGAAGATGCCCAGTAAGAACGGAAAAGACGAATATATAAGATTGACCCATAAGTGTGCTTATCTTTATGTATCATATTGTCAAACCTATGATGTTAGAACTATAATAGCTTATTCAATTTATTTACATTTATAAACCATTTTGCATTGTTGTTAAACAATTTTAAATATAAGATTTTATAATTTTAACTGTAATATATATATATATATATATATATATATATATATATATATATATATATATATATATATATATATATATATATATATATATATATATATATTATCAAATAACGTTAGAATTTAAACATTTAATGTTCCTGTAGAACAACAAAAATTAACATTATGAACAACGTAGTTTCTTGGATTAATTTTATAAATTTTTGTGTATATCACTATGTTGATTAGTCTGAATTACCGTTTATTTGTAGTATAAACATATATTTAAAAAAACGTTTTTTTATATTCGATCTGTTAAAAGCACACTTATTTCTATTTATAAGAGGATAAATTGAAAACTTAGAGAATTTTCCGATTGATGGCAGTGTGATCACAAAGTAGACTGCATTTCTGAAAAGTAGCTGTCTTTTTAGTAACGCCCCATTAATTAATTTCAAGTCCATATAATATTCAGTTTTATTTTGACAGTTTTTGAAAAGTGTGATTTACTATCCGTATGAATAATTTTTTCGTACAGTTTCTACGATGAACATGCAAGCGGTGTTACAATCAATGTTGTTATCGAGTTACAATCAATCAAGTAAAAAGCCAACAATACACCTTGGTAAAATTTGAGATTGGAGGTTTGCGACAAGGAGATGGATCAGCACCAATTCTGTTTAACACAGTATTGAACAAAGCTCAATATGCAACCAAGGAAGCCAGAAATAGAGAAAACTAACGGAAATGAGCCCGAAAACAACGCAAACGAAATTCATTTGCATAAATCACGACTCTTCTGTTAATCAGACTTGAAAGAACAACAAAGCCATCAGCACCACAGATACAAACGTAAACGAAACAATGATAAACAAATAAAAATAGATAATAGCGAGATGACCTAAATATATTAACATGATTGAAAAGATTATTAAGAGAGATTTATGATAATATAAAGGTGAAAGCCAAAAGGGCCGGTCTAAAAATAAAGGTGATGGAAAAAAAGAACTAATCCAAGCAGAGAACAGAACTGAATAAAGGGCGATAACAATATTTGTTGAATGAATTTACGTATCTAGGAAGTAAACCTGATGAAAATATTATCACCGATGATATCAGAAATCGTAAAAGGTTAGCCCCTTATTTTGTGCTTCCGAAAATAAAATTAAAAAACGCACACAAATAATTGCTATTTCAATGATTTTTTTTTCGTTTTATTGTTTGGACTTTGCCATTAAGTGTGGAATATAGCCAGTGGCAGTTTATCCACAGGGCACGTACCCACGTGACCTACCTGAAAATTTGATGTCTGACAGTTACACTCGTATTTCTACACAGCAAACTGTGTATGATACTAAGCAATGTAGAAATTTTGGTTGCGACGGATTTCCCCATCCCCATTCCAAAATTTGGTTATACGTGCCCCACCTGTTTTTCCCCCAAGAGCCGCCGCTGTATATATATTATTTAAATTTTCACCACGTGATCGTTTGCACGACCTCAATCCTTTTGAAATAATTTTCGGTAACTTTTCCACACATTTCGGCTGGTATCTCGGCCATGACTTGACGAATGTTGGTTTTGAAACTACTCAAGATTTTGAGGATTGAGTCCGTAAACACGATCTTTCACGTAGCCCCACCAACAAAAAGGCCATCGGCGTCAAATCGCATGATCTCAGCGACATCACCAAATCTCAAAATTACGCGGCCTGGGAACTTCTCGCGCAATAAAGCCAATATTGGTGATGTTGTGCGGCTTGGGCCGCTTGTAAGTACCACATATCAGTACTCAGAAGTACTCAGAAGGATGATTATGGCGACCACACTCTGCTCGTAAGGCGCGAAACGTGGCTACGGCAAATTCACCATATTTTAAATTTTTTAACACTTTTTAACTCCGCGTTCTTGGGGTAAAATAGCAAACCTTAAACTAAACAAATCACACTTTGGATGACATTTACGTTTGACAGTTGTCAAAATACAGGGCTGAATTTTCCGAACCACCGTATAATCTAGGGTAACAAAATTATTTACTCCCTGCATTCTGTCCATTAAAGTCCATTCTCCCTGTTTCTGTCCGAATAAGTTCTAAAGTTATTCAAATTAATACGAAAGTTATGATATATAAAACACTCATTCGGCTAGTAGTGTTTATTGCTGCGAGACATTGATCCCCACAAAGAAAATGATGAAAATGAGGTGCTTGTAATATTTGAAAAAAGAGTACTTAAGAATAATTTTTGTTGTTGTGAATGATAATGGAATTTGAAGGCTCAGGTATAATTTAAGTCAAGCAATTATATAAATATTTGGGTATTGTAGACTATGTGAAGGTTAACCGACTCAGATGGACTAGGCGAGTGACCTGAATATCTGAAAACCAAAACCCAATTCGATTGGAGGCAAAGGTTAAAGGAGGCCAATTCTCACTCACAGGTTGTAGCACCACAGAAAAAAAGTGAGGGATTGTTTTTAGTCTTTTCACAAACAAGTATTATACAAGGGTATTGAATTGAGGACTGATCAATTAAAGATGAATTCCCGTCCTAATTGTAAGCAAAATTTCTGCTCAAAAATGATTTTATTTAAACAAACTGCCTTAAATGCCTTTGACTCATCTAGTTCCTCGTGTTGTTAAAAAGTACTATTCTGTTTTGTGCCCATTGAACGTGATATTATGGAATTAAGTATATCTCAATAGCAAAAAGTTCTGAAACAAATCGATCATTGATTCTGTAGAACGAGTTATAGTTTTTTGTACTTTAACTCAAAAGAAAAATGGTCTAATGGTTATAAATAGCACAAACTCATTTGTTAACTGGACTAATATTATATTGAAATCTAGCCATTTAGAAACCTATTATTGATAATATAAAAATAAATAAGCCATTTCCAAGTTTACAGCTCGCGTAATTTACTGAAACAGGCTTTTGACTAATGATCAATAAGCTTATAAAATGGTGATAGGTTCTGGAAATGCAACCATGTCACGCAATTCGGAAAGTAGAGTATCGGAAGTCCTATTTTACAGTAAAAAACTCGAACTGTTAATCGTTTTCTTAATTATTAAAGTTCATTGACATTTTTGTAATAGAAGAAATATATCAAATATACGAGGGGTGTAAATATAGTAGTGAGATTGGTTGGCGCAGAGTTCGATCTGGCAATAGACTTGGTTTTCCCTTTGGAGGGGAGACAGGCTAGCATTTGATAGGTCTTCAATACCATTGTGAACTCCCTATAGTCACTGGGTGATCTATATTCTTTTCTTAAACCGAATTTTTTAGTGCGTTCTGAAAATGAGTGACAGCAATTTCAAGCAACGTTGCGGTATCAAGTTTTGTTTCAGACTTGGAAACATTTTAGGACACAAATTCATCAGGCGTATGGAACATCGTTGATTTAAACGAATAAAAATCGATGTTCAATCTTTTCGACAGTATAAAATCTAGAAGACCTGTTGAGTTTTATTTATTTTTGGCTGAAACTGAAGCTGGTCCCAAACAAATCATTTAGCAATAAGCTACGAAGCTTAATTCATAATCCACAATCCAACGCAGTTTAAAATAAGTGAACAAAATGCAAAGAGAAGGAATGTGGGTCCTATATTAACTTTCATTTGAAAACAAAATTTAACATATACGAGGGTTGCTATTTATATATCTGGAATAATAAATAAAAACAAATGTGTATAATTGAAAATGGTTTTGTTTTTCAAAATGTTCTCGGCGATGATCGATACACTTTTGCATATGTTTAAACCAATTTTTATAGCACATTTTTTATTCCGATTGAGGTATCTCCAAAACATTTGGATCGGATCAACCGCTTCTTTTGGTTTCGAAAATCGTTGACCACGTAGTTTATTCTTTATAGATAGGAACAAAAAGAAACGATTGGGTGCCAAATCAGGACTGTACGGCGGATGACCCATCAATTCTATGTTTGTCCGGTCAAATATTGAATGGTTCAGTCGCTCACTCACACGAGTTGTCATTGTGAAGTATGATCCCGCGTCGCTGCTTGTTTTTTCTTATTTCTTCAAAGACTTCTGGCAAACAAATAGTTGTGTGCCATTCAGAATTGACCATTCTACGATTTTCTACTGTCACTGTAGACACATGCCCATTTGTCCAAAAAAAGGAACAGGCGACCATTTGCTTGCTTGAGGCCACCTGAAGTGGACCTTTTGGCCTTGCTGGGGGCAATTGCCAGCTCAGTTTGTTAGCAGCCCAGAGGTTGTCTGGCTCTTAGGCCATATCCAGGCCACCGACTATTGAACTAAGAATCTAAAGACTAAATCTACACCGAAATACTACTTCACTGACTCGCGTCACTACTTTCTCTCGATGAAATCCGTCCTAAACAAAGTAAAATTATTAAGCTATTTCAAGATGCATGTGGATTTACACGGCGGATGACTCTCGCTTCATTTCACATGATGCGAACATTATGAGAAACGAAGCAGAAGTGAGCTTCGAAGTGTTTCTTGCGCGAACAACTTTTTGTTGGGTTAGGCTCATTTTGAAGGACCCATATAGTCGACTGCTGTTTTCTTTCGTGTTTATACGCATAGATCCAAGATTTGTCACATGTGTAAATGTTATACACGACTTTTGACCTGCCAGAATTGTATTTTTGAGCATTTATTTGAACCAATCGACACGAGCCTTTTTTTGAGCGATTGTAAAATTATGCGGAATCCAACGCGTAAAAGCCTTTCTAACGGTTAAATGTTCATGTTAACTCTTGTGTATGCTTGTTATGACAAGCATACACATAATTTTACATGAATATTAGGCCGTGAAAAAGATGCCTAGGGATGCCTCAATCTCACGGTACGTCACATGGCGAGTTTTATCAGTTCGCGAACAGTAACTTATTTTGGACGACCTTCTTTAAATTCATCCGCGGCTACGATTGAATTCACTAAACTAGTGATATACAGTGGTTTTAGATGGAGCTTCATTGCTAAAAGGCAAAGTGAGTTGATCGGCGCATTTTTGTTGAAATAATCCTCGTCGAAAGTCGTAGTAAATAATCGCACGAAAATTCTTACGAGTTAATTCCACTGACTGAAATGACGTCATTAAACAACACAAATAGCGTCCGTATGATAAAATGTCCTGAGTACGTATACAGACAACGGTGTCAAACTTTACGATGTATATGTCAGATTGCGCCTAGCAACACCATTGTTGCCAATTCCGGATAAAAAATAGCAACCCTCGTAACCTTCCGTAATACACTTTTGTCCAGGTTAGGCAGAGATCCTTTTCTTCAACAGATTCTTCACAGACTGGAGGTGAAAAGTGTATTCTATAACGTAATCCTCATATGAAAAAATAATGGTTAACACCACAACAACCACCTTTGCCCACTTTAAAATGGAAACATTTCAGAACACAATTCTGGACACAAGTTCAATAGGCGTATGGAATACCCTAAATTTAAAAGACCTGTTGAGTTTCATCTGTTGTTGGCTGAAACTACAGTTGGTCCCAAACAAGCCATGTAGGAATGAGCTACGAAGTTTATTTCATAATCCACAATTCAACACAGTTTAAAATAAATCAACAAAATGCAAAGAGAAGGAATGCGGGTGCCAAATCAATTTTAATTTGAGAACAAAATTTAACATATTGGTCCAAAATTGAAACAAAATTCAACATTCCGCAGTGCACTTCTGTCCAAGTTAGGCTGAGATCATATTCTTCTACAGATATGGAGACCAGACAGACTGGAGGTGAAAAGTGGTTTCTATACAACAATTCACATACGAACAAATAATGGTTAACACCATGACAACCACTTTGTCCACTGTAAAATGGACGCCAATGTATAGAAATATATAGGGCACATAGAATAAAGGTAAAGCAAGGGTCACGTAAAGTTGACGAAAACATCACAGAAGATATCAGAAATTGTATTATGAACGATATCAGAGTTACGTTCTAGTTAAAGATTTAAATGTATACAAAGGAACACGAAAGTTAGGACCTATAAAACACTTATTCGACCAGTAGTCACTTATGTCTACGAGACGTAGGCCTTCACAAAAAAAAGAGGAGATGCTTGCAGTATTTGAAAGAAGAGTACCCAGAAGAATTTTTGGTGCTGTGAATGAAATTTGAATTTGGAGGATCAAGTATAACTTGGAACTCAAGCAATTATATGACGATTTGAATATTGAAGACTATGAAAGGATTCAGCTCCTCAAATGGATGGGATAAGTGGCGAGAATGTCATAAAATCGAATACCAAGGAAAGTCATGCAAGGGCAAATAGGGAATAACAAAAAAGAGGTAGATCAAGGATACGATGGCTGGAGAATATATGCAGAGATGCTGAAGATTTTTACGCATTAAAAAGTGGCAAGGTGCTGCTGGAGATTGGTCCGGTTGGAGGCGAAGGTTGAAGGAGATCAGGCTCTCTGATGGGCTGTGGTAATACAGGAAGAAGAAGACAATCAAGTAAAGAGATTTCTTTTAAATTTTTAATCGAACTAAATTTACATTCAATTGTTTTTAGCTTCGTATGTTTATTTAAAATAATATCAATCATTTGTTCGTTTTTTATTTCTTTACAGCTGTTATTTATTTGTTCTCACATACTGTAGATCATTTACTGATTACAGCATTGCTAACCCCCTCTAATTACTACTGCATTAGCTACATCAATGAAAGGATATAAAGGTAATTTTGTAATTTTAAAATTATTTTTATAGTAAAGTTGAATAAATGGTACTATGGCAATTTAATGTTTTTTTTATTATGGACCAGTTCGGATTCAGCCGGACTGCAGAATTGAGAAATGTTTACTTGATTCCTGTGGTAATACAATATGCAACCAGATTTTCAGAATCATCAAATAAACATTCTTTAATCTGCAATGAAATCATTTGTTTGAATTCGTTAAAATACAGGTGTTTCTTTTAAGTTATATCAACAGGGAGACACAAATTTAATTTTTTTTCTGATTAATATTCCTGGTTAGACAGTAAAGTTTTGGTCATTTGTAAACAGGCAAATAAAATCTCCAAGTTTTTAATATTACAATATACTTTAATACGTACGTAAATTAGTTAGAAACAGTATTTGGTGACCCACTTTGCGTTAAAACGTTTTAATCGTTTTTAATTATCACATTTCCTTGCAATTATGAAAATGTTGGGTGAAATATTTATGAACTTAAAAACCGCAAGATTGCTATGATTAGTAGCTATTTGTATAACGTCTTTATAATAAAGTACCACGTATATTATATTATAACAGTTGGTTCAGATGATACTTCAATTAACATTGGAGAAACCGTCGGAGGAAAATCTCCTCATGGCGGTTTTTCATTAGTTCTTGCTTCTGTTATGCTACAGCTCATTAGAAAACCTTGTCTTCGTTCTGGATCGATCTCCAGCAGTGCCTTGCCAGTTTAGAATATGCATTAGTTCTCCAACATCTCTTTTTACTTTATCCTACCACCGACCGTGCCATGGTCTCATATAATACTACTCTTTATATGCAGTCGTTTGTCTGAAATCTAAAAACAATTTCCATAGACGGGATTGAGCAACTTACAATTGGAATGGCGGCAGATGTAGCGGTGGAAAGAGGATATCGAATCTCCGATTTTTGGATGACACATGGTTTGGAAACTCAGAGGAGGAAATCGTAGACTTAACGAAAAGGGTGGGCGCAATTGGCAAAGAGGTGGGCTTAACAATAAACGTAATAAACTTGAAACCGACGATAATGATAGTCAACAGGTCACCAGAGGGGGAGACCTGGCCAATCTCCTACCCGGGATTGAAGTGGTTAAGGACTTTATATACCTGGATGCAATAATATCAAACATAGGTAACTCCGAACCTGAAATAAGAAGAAAAATCGCCATGGGAAAAGTCGCATAATGAGGCTGGTGAGAACACTCATATTTCCCATCGTAACATATGCCGCCGAGTCTTGGATGGTGAAAACAGCTTATAGAAGGCGTATTGATGCATTCGAAATGTTCACATACCATGGACCGAGAAACGCATTAATGAATCCATTTTAGCCGAATTCAACATCATTGAAAGACTCAGCAAGGCTACTTAAAATCATTACTGAAAAGTTTCGGCCACATGCGAAGAGAGAATGATTTTCTTGAAAAGCTGGTTGTACATGGAAAAATAGAAGGAAAAAAGGCCTCGAGGAAGAGGCCCACACGTTACGTTGACCAAATCTTAGGGTTGATAAATCTCTGTGTATATCACCGCATGCAAACGGTCGAAAACCGAGAAGAATGCCGAAACAAAAGCGAGAAGGTCCAGCATATATGATCATATACATATTGCGCTGTCACGATGCTTGGAGACGAGTACTATGATTGGGATGAATATCCGCCTGCTTGAATGACCACCTCCAGTCTCAATCTGAAGTTCTCGCAGGCTCGATTTAATGCGTCACGGTCCATATCGGCTAATGCCGCTTCAATAGCGACTCTCAATGATGCGACGTTTGGATGTCTGGACTTGATGGTGACCCTTTCAACCATGCTCCATACATAGAAGTTCAAAGGATTTAATTCTGGGTTGTTGGGAGACTGCAATTCTTTGGACCAAAACATGTCGACGTTGTTCGACAACCAATTTTGAAACAAATGACTTATGTGGGCGGACCCACTGTCCGGTTGGAAAACATATGGCTTTCCAGACGACACAGTTATCATCCACGGCTTCACTAAATTGGTCAGAACACGCAAATAAACTTCTTTTGTAACATTTTCTCCTTTGTTAAAGAAATGCGGTGGCATCAAATTACCCTCACTGGACACGACACTTAGCACATGAGCATTCACCGGAAATTTTATTCTGGAAACAATGGGAATATCTTCAGGGTCATGTGCGAGCCAGTGATCATTCCTTCAGTTTGATTTTCTCATCGACAGTAAACATTTTTTCTTCAGAAAAAAACCTGAGGCTTCCGGCAGCATTGATTTTCAGCAACAAAAAAGTAGGTTGCAGCGTTCAACTCGTTTTGTCCTGACAGCTTCGGAAAGCATCTGTCTCACTTTAATTGTATAATTATTGACTTTTAGCGGAGAGACTTAAGACTTTTAGCGGAGGTCTTCCTTGACTATTCGACGCATATTTTTTTTACTCACACCAACAACGGATGACAATTTTCGAATCGACTGCCCTAGATTTTCCAAAAGCAGCGCCTCAGCCCGTTGAATGATGCCGAGCGTCCTGACAAGGCGCTCCTCGAGTGAGTTTTTTTTGTCGGTATTGCAAAACCTTCGTTGCACTTCTCCGACTCATTATATTTCGCAACGACATCATACACACTGGATCTTGGATACCCGAATGATTTCAGTCGCAGAGTGCCCAGCGCGAATACTCCGTACTTGATTTTAACATTGCGACTGTTTCGAGGTTATGGCTATTTAGTACATGCGTTAAGCTATTTGAACGATCTCTACTAATGGTATAGAACGGCAGGAAATTTAAATTGAATTTTGTCCTTATTTTGGCGCCGCACCTCCGTATATATATATATATATATATATATATATATATATATATATATATATATATATATATATATATATATACATATATATATATATATATATATATATATATATATATATATATATATATATATATATATATATAATTAGGTGCGTATAGACCGACCGGGTTGGATCACGCAATGCATCCTGACTTATTTTCGAGTGTTCTTTCTGATCCTCCACACCTCTCTCATCCTTTCTCCGTGGATTCTCTTTCTCTCCTCCGTCCACTTTGTTCCTGATCTCGAAATTTCGCTCTCTGATGCAACGTTCCACATATGTATTTTGTGTCTGTACATTCTTCTATCCTCAATCTCTGTCGGACCCATTTGTGCCTTTCCCAGATCAGCTCTGATTTGTGCGATCCATGGTACTGTTGACTTGACTCCTTGTATGTACGTAAGAATTCTGTTGGTGAGTCTTGTCGGTGGGAGTCTACTGATATGTCCATAGAATTTCAACCTTCTTTTTCTTATGTCGGCCTCTACGTTGGACATTCTCTCTGTGGTCTTTCTAGAATGTAGTCTGTATCCTTTCCTCATAATTTTGCGTTCTTCTTTAAGTATGTATTCTAAGTCGCTTTTTGTATGGAGTGTAAGTGTCTCGCTTGCGTATAGTATCTCTGGTTTGATTACTGTGTTGTAGTGTCTTATTTTTGCGTGTGTGGATAGGCATTTCTTATTGTAGATATTGTGTGTCTTGCCGTATACCCTCTTCATCTTTTGCAATCGAGTCTTCTGTGCTATCCTCCTGTGGGTTCGAGGATCTCGCCCAGGTATTTGAAGTGAGTGACCCTATTTATTTTGCCGTATTTGGTGTTCAAATTTTGGACATTTAATTTTGAGTAGAATAATTCAGTTTTTTGAAAGGATATTTGTAGACCAACTTTCTCTGCACATTCCTTGAGGACTTCGATCTGTTTGATTGCCCTTTTTTCATTGTCTGCGAGTTTGGCTAGGTGGTTTGCGAAGGCTAGGCATGATATTTTTATGTTGTTTTTGGTTCGTTCGAGTCGTATTGGTTCAGTGTCCTTGATTTTTTAGTTCTTTTCCCATTCCCTTATGACTTTGTCCAGGACCAGGTTGAAGAGGAGTGGGGATAACCCATCTTCTTGGCGTACCCCGGTTTTAATAAGGAATGTTTCGGAAATTTCTCCCACAAATTTCACTTTAGAGATTGTGTCGGTCAGTGTCTGCTTGATCAATCGTAGTGTTTTGGGGTGGAGTCTTTGTTCTTCTAGGATGTTGAACAGATATTGTCGGTGGATGCAGTCGTATGCTTTCTTGAAGTCAACGAACGTGCAAATGATTGGAACGTTCCTGATAGCTTTGTATTTTAATATTGTTTTTAAGTTAACGATTTGTTCAGTGCATGAGAGACCAGGGCGAAAGCCTGCCTGGTATTCGCCAATTTTGTGTTCTAGTTGTTCCTGTGTTCTCTGGAGAAGGCATGCTGAGAAGATTTTGTAAGTGACTTGTAGTAAGGAGATTCCTCTGTAGTTGTTCACATCTGTTCTATCTCCTTTCTTGTGCAGCGTGTGTATAAGAGCACATTTCCATTCATCTGGTAATTTTTCTGTTTGTCAGATGTTCGTGATAAATTGCGTGAGTTTCCGCAGTGAATTTGGTCCGAGGTTTTGCAATAGTTTCAACCTCCGTATATATATATATATATATATATATATATATATATATATATATATATATATATATATATATATATACCTATACAGTGTAATTTTTTTAAAATTTGACATAGGCTAACTTGAAGTGATAGACTAATATTTCTAAATGCAAAGTTTTAGGAAATAATTTGACTAAAAAAAATTTACAAACACTGCTTTCCGATGTCACATTTCTGCAGTAGCTACGAAAACAATATTTTTTTATGGCAACACCGTATTTTTTAACATAATTTGAGAAATCTTAAAATTCGAAATAAAAGATGTTATGTCATATTTCTTTATTGGCGTAGCCATTTTAGAACAATTAGTAAAAACAAGTAAAATAATCTGCACTCCGCAGGAACTAAAACACGCTAACATAGTAGGCCTTGGAAATTAAACAAAAATTGCGTTGCTTTAAAGAAGCCATCGTTATTGTGCTGTCATTGTGTTATTTGAAAGCTGTTGCATTTGAATGTGCATAAAAATAACATTTTCTTTCAGTTGGTAATATGAATCAGTTATTTAATCAAATAGTGAAAGTTGAATTCATTTTTCCTCATTACCTTAACCAAACCAAACCATCATGGTTTACAAGATCGACGATGATCCACGGCCAAGCATCCACAACATTCCAAATTACAGAAAACCAATTGATCAGAAAGATACCTTTCTTTTAAATATCATCTGCCAAGCTTTTCGAGGAGTTCACTGGTATTCCTAAATCGAATACACATTTTATTGTAACGGAAAATTAAAAAAAAACGGAATTGACTCATCGGTTAAAAACCATGTTTTCTGCTCAACAGCATCTTACACTCTTTAAATCAAAACAGGTTAAGGTAATTTACCTTAATTTATTTAATTTACTTTACATCGAAAGGAATGCTGAGATCGAAGCCGTAGAGACTGTAATTCAAAAGGGGTGGCAAACAGGAGTTTAAAAATATTGTTTGGTCCATAAAGGACTTATGTGGAATAATTAAATGTACCTATAAAAATATTCTTTGTAAATGTTTCTTTTTAGAATTTCTTGGAAAAGTGTCTTTGTAAAATGTATAATTAGTATTAATTTTAATGAATGAGTTTTCTGTCTGACCAACACAACCAAGAATAATTGATAATAAAGTTACCGTATTCAATTCAGTCCCGTAATTTTGTTTCCTTCGTTAAACTATAAAATAAATGTGAGGTTAATGCCCGCAGCTATAAAATCTTTTGTTTAGAATTCCAGACCAAACCCATTGAACTTATTTCGAAATAATTAATATCCGTTAAAATGGAGATGCCAAGGAAATTATGCCACCAAGAATGCAACGATTCTCTTTAGAATGACGGTTTATATTTATTAAGTGTCATTCTAGGAAAAACTAGCTTTACTATGAGCCGGCGAAATGTAGAATTACGAGATTAACTGTGGTATTTTCTTTGATATAGCGAGTGTGTTTCTTTAATAAATGGAAGTCACAATGTCTGGATTAATGCATTTCGAGTTCTCGAAAGAATTTCCGTTATCTAATATTTCTACAGATTTTTACATACATAATTGAATTTTTTTTGAGAGAATAATATATGTAAGCTGATTACGTAATATGCATTATATATTTATTTTCTTATATTTCTGAATATTTGTAGGTAGTAGTTGTAGGTAACAATTTCGGTTCACTCTTATAGAGGATCTCAGTAGGTCCTTCGGGATTTCATTTTTAAATAAAACATGGCCACATGCAGATGGCCATTGTTTACATAAAATTGTCATTAACAATTTGTCACAATTGCAGTTTAATTTCACCAATAACTTCACGCATACTTTGCTTCCGGACATTAATCGTCTGCGGATTGTTAGAATAGACTTTGTTAGTTAGATAGGGGGGTTAGATCGAATGATCTTGCAGACCACTAAATATCGCCATTTCGAAAAATGACAAAATTTCTTTCGTCCTATGACACGTGGCGCCATCTTGTTGAAAGAACATATTGTTAAGGTGCATATTATCAATTTGGGACCTGAAAAGATTCTTAAAAAATATTGCGGCAGCATTCGTCATTAACATTTATCGTTTTACCTTCGTCATTTTCATGAAAATATGGCCCTGTAACTCCTCCAGTTGACAATACACCCGACACTGTTTCTTGAAGATGTAATTATCTGCATGTAATGCAGGTTCTTCTGCAATCACTCGAGGATTTTCATTTCTCCAACTCCTACAATTTTGCTTGTTCACATAACCTGTGAGGTGAAACTGAGCTTCGTTGCAAAACATAATTTTGTTGTAAAATTCATCATTATTTCTAACTTCATCAAATTTGCACAATTCTAATAAATTTTTCAGTCGTAAAACGATCCATAACTAAATTACTGGATATTATATGACAATTGCGAGATAAAAAATTTCTAGGTGAATTCGTTAAAACGCGGCGCTACATTTAAATCCCGAAGTACCTATTTATACAGACAGATACTCTTTATATGAGTTAATTTTGATATTTATATATATCTTCGGTATGATAATATAAGTTAGATGTTTCAAAACAAGACGAAATCACGATAAATTAGGATTACATGAATCCATTCGATTCTGTAGATTCGCCATTCACAGTATAGTTCATCGACCAATCTCTTGAGCATTTGCTTACATTAATTAATATAAGCTGTTCTTGAGCCTATAACATATTTTTGACCGCTAAGTGCTTATGAAATATCATATGTATTTGTTAACGCACGCATGAGAATACCTTAATCTCACTTTACGTCAAATACCTGGTATCTGTATTTTCAAGGGAAATATGTTGTAAGGACGACATCTACACTTAAATTCTGGAAATCAGTTGGAAACACATTCCTTGGATGGATTTCATCACCAAAAATCCTAGTTGATAAATTCAGTAAATTGTTGTTGAGTTAGTCGACGTTTAAAATGATAAAAACTCACGGCATGAAAATATTCTCCAAATAATAGTTTTTTTCAATTTTATGAATTGTTAAGCTCTAGGAAAACGAAACTAATTACTAAATTGTTAAACTTTATAATTGCTCAGTAGTAGTTGTTCGTGACTTATTGTCACGAGACGAACTCTCACAAAGAAAGCAGAAGAAATGTTTGCAGTATTTGATAGAACAGTGTTCAGAAGAACTTTGGGTGTCAGCGACTCATATGGGTGAAGACCAAGGAGAATCATGGAGAGACGAATAAGGGATAACAGAAATAGAAAAACAGTACAATGACACGGTGGCAGGATAATATAAAAAGAGATGCTGAAGAATTACTGAATATAAAAAAATAGAAAGGGGTCTCCAATAGCCCCTTTCCAAATTTTATCGACCCGATTGGAGGCGAAGGTTGAATGAAGTCAAGGCTCAATGGCAGAGTGTAACACTAAGAGAAAAAGAAGAATGATACGTCTAATCAATTAGGATTGTACAACTGCAGAAAATTTTATAGGCATCTACATGATCTAAAGTGACCATATAATAAATATAAGCTATATAAAAGGGAATTTTAATTCCATCACAGCTCGTCCAGGTTTTTCTTAGTGACTCGTTATATAGTCCAGTTGTTATTTTTCAAGAATCAAGGGATTACATATTTAATAGACTATGCCAAATATAAGCCGAAGATGGGTATTCCAAAAGAAATGTATGTGACTGCCTTAGTCGAAGAGCACTCACTTAATGTAAAACAGTTAAGGCTAAAATAAAGTTGAAAATAAGTTTAGACATATCTAAAAGCTTTCTCAACAATGAGTTATTTTGGACAGTTAATTTAATTTTGGCATATTTATATTCTCATATTTTCTTTTCCTCTGGATATTTGAAAAACTGAGCAGATTTAAGAAATAAAAATATAATCATGTATACAATATCTTCTACATCCTAATTATGTGAAATGGTTTAAAGGAAAGTCAGCTGGGTTTGCAAACAAATTCCCTTTTACCATGAGGCGTATATTTATTTAATCTAATACGTATACATACAAAATTTTGTTTGGCTTGTGGATGGTTTAGAACATGATTGAAAATTTTAACAGGACGTTGATCATTTGTAAAGTATCAAAAGCCGTGGATTCGAGTCATACTATGTCCAAACATTAACGGCAATTACTCAGCTATTGAATTCGAAACTTTATGTAAATATTTTGTATAATTCAAAATTAAAAACAAAACTTCGTGTTGATTGCCTCGTTTTTCAAGTGGGAGGGCGTAGCAGAAAATAGTGTTGCTGGAGATTTTTTTTTAGTTTCCCCTTCCTTATTTTTATTTTTCGTGCTATTGAAACCCTATATAGGAAGTGAACCAGGAAAGCATTAAAATTTTGTATTCTTACTACTTATAAGGACATTGGAGGATTAGTGGTTGCTTGTTGCGCAGATAAAGGAATCAATAAGCAGGTACTTACCGCTTCCCGAAGAATAAACCATTCAAACAGTTTATTGTAACTTCAAATCTATGGAGAAAATTCAAAAACTTCGAAAAAAAACTTAAATTAGTCATTATTAACTATTTTAAATCAGACATCTTCATGTTTGCAATTAAAAGTTGATTATTTTTATTTAAAAAGTAGTAGTCAGTGTATACACACATAACAAATCCCAAATCAAAACATGTATTCGCGAAGCGAACGAAATACGCGACGCCAAAAATATCCAACGCTCCGTACCCGTCAAATCAGCGTTTAAAACTAATTACCGATACGCTCGGTCGCAGGGAATCTACGTCCAAATCGCATGTTTTAGAAAGCAGTTAAACGTCGGAAATTTGGCAACCAACAAAACATGCAATGCCAACGACGATATAAATGGACGTGGGGTACGGTCGCTGGAGGTAAACGTCCGACCAACGATGTTTTTTGTCAACGAATTTTTATCCGCATTATGTGGTGTGATGGGTCGACAGACGTTGTTCTACATTTGGAGATTTGAATTTTTAATATTATCTTAAAATGAGTTAAAGGAAAGAAACTGAAAGGAAATAAAATATGGTGTTTTTTTCTGAAAAAATGTTTATTGTGATAAGTGATAGAGGGACGGCGCCCCAATGCCCTCTCTCACGAGCCGCCACTGAGATATATATATTCCAGAAAAATAGTCTAAAATACAACTTTTTATTCGTTACAAGCTGTAAATCAACAGCCATTGTACAATCAATGAGAGGAAAACATGAAGTCTAGCGAAATACGAGGAGATAATGACAAGAAGATTCTGGATTTTGTTTATATATTTGAGAAAGTTCAAAATCGGCAGTCGGAAATATCACGTTGACAGAAGAATAAAATGCAGACGCTTTTGAAGTAGATTTGCTACGTTGGACTCGTAGAAAAACCGGGGTATTTAACTTATCAAAATCAATGATTTAATTTGTAATCATAGTCTTTTTTTGAACATTGGAGTACCATATCTACTACGCGTACCATATCTCTCTATAAATATGGATATCTATTATTCAAATTCGGCGGCATTGTATGGGAGACATTCTAATTCATTAAAAGATTTTACGATGGATTTATTAATATCGGACAAGCGAAACATTAACGAATGAGAAACTATTGGGTCTTGACGGGTGAAGGGTATGAATTCCGAGGAACATAGAGAGCGTGAGACAGACGATATTGAGAAACCTAGATCTTCTGCTAGATCACAGTGTCGAACTGGGATTGAACACAATAAAGCGTATTTTACATAAATACTTCATCTTTTTATACTTCCTATAGAGCTACAGCCCGTTAATTTCCTCCAAATTCGCCTCCAACGGAATCGACCTCTAAAAGCCGCTTTTTAGTTTTGGACGTACAGTTGTTCTTCAGCATCTACTTTTATACTATCCACCGTGTCTTTTGCCTACCTCTCTTTCTGTTATCATCTATTCTCTACTGTGTAATTCCCACTGGTATTCGGCTTCTTGGCATTCTCTGTCGCTGAGCCGTCTCATAGTTTACAATATGCAGATCTTTGTATAATTGTTTGAAATTATATCTGAACGTACATTTCCATTATCATTCACATTACCAAAGATTGTTCTGAGTGCTTTTCTTTCAAATACTGTAAGCATTTCTTCTATTGTGTTTGTGAGGGTCCATGTTTGGTGTGATTATCTTATGTTTCATGTTCCTTTATTTGACTTTAGATGTTATTAGGACAGACTGCACAGAGTAACTAGTTTCATAAGACGATTTCTGATATCGCTTCTGATGTTGTCTCCGATTTTACTGTTCTGTTTTCTTGGATTATTTCTCTTACATAAATACTTGAGCCTATAACATTATAATGGGATAATATATTAATTAGTTGAACTATCGACAACATATCGCTTTTTCTGAAACAATGCTTATCATTTAGGAAAAAAAAAAGATTTCTTTTTATCCTGATGGGCGGCAAAGAACATTTTTACCTAAGCGGTAGAGTTAATATACAAAAATGTCATTACTGTGGTATTGTTGCTCCATATTTGTTGGAGGAAAATGGAAACACCATAACGGTAAATTCTTATAATTATATGATTCATTAATAATTATTAAACTAAATTGGTAAGAAATTTACCACTAAACACCAAGTCATTATATTTAACTTCTCAACAAGTGTTTCGTTAACTATTGAATTCTTGGATTTAAATTGAAAGTATTTTTGGAATTTTGAAAATTGAATCATTTCCTGATGCTAATATCATTAGCGAAACGCGCATCGAGTACTATATAGTATTATAGTAAATAAAGTGATTTGGTGTTTAGTAATAAATCTCTTCGAGTTTAGTGTTTTCCATCAAAGGTTCCAATAGAAGGATTGATCATATCATTATATTAAAATGATTTTTTCGAACTTGACCTATCCAGTACGAGACAGATTTTGTGGGTCCAAGGAAATGGGCTACCGCTTATATGACAATTCCACGTGTGATGGTTAATAATTCTTAATTTTTTCTTAACAAAAACACGTTTAATTTGGGAGGAAGGTAAAAAAAATGTTTTATTCGAAGTATGCGTCATCGCTAGCTGCACATTTTTTCCATTTCTCTTGTGGATCTTGTGGAACTTGTGGATACCCTTCCAGAAAAATCGTACATCTTTTGAGGTCATCAAGCCTTTTTTCGACATCTCCTTAATCGTCGAAGTGTTTCATATAAAATGCGTGAGACATCGATGAGTGGTAGTCGGAACGAGCCGAGCTGGTGAATACGGCGAGTGGGACCAGAGTTTCCAGCCAAGTGCAGAAATAGTGTCTCTGATCACTTTTACTGTGTGTGATGGAGCGTTGTCGAACTACAAAATCATTTTTCCGTGTCTTGTAGCTAATTTTGGTCGCTTTTCGATCAATGCGCGGTTTATATTGACTGTTTGTTGGCAGTAGCTTTCAGAAGCTTATGGTACACGACACCCTTCTGATCTGATTCCAAAGCGATTCGGCCTGGCGGTCGATGTTGTCGTTCATTATCATCATTGTTCTAGGTCAACCCATTATTTTCTGTGGTTTAGTTTCTCAACTCATCATATTTTTTCTTCAGTCCCGATCCGATGCTAAAAAGTATTTCTTTCATGCCGAGAAAGCCAAACTTCGCACACTGTTTTTCGTTTTTCTATCTGTCTCTCGTTCAGCTGATGTGGTACCCATTTTTGAGCCTTCTGGATTATGGCATACAGACGATCACAAATGGTTCGGCGACCAACATTTAACCTCTCTGCTATTTGTTATTGAGTTCGCCTTCTTCAAACGGCGTCTTCACAACAATTCGGCATCTTCAAAATTTGTCATTTGACCTGGGCGTTCTTTGACTTTCAAGTCGAAATCATCACTTTTGAACCATCTAAACCAATGCCCACAAGCGCCTTGCTTTGGCACATTGCCACCGAAAGTTTTCACAAATATACGATGACTTTCACCCGCGTTTTTGTTTTGATTGAACAAGAAAGCAGTACGTGTCGCAAATGCTCTTCATTTAACTCCAAACTCGACATGTTTACCACACGAAAAAAATATAACGCTAACTCAAAATCGTTTAAACATTAATGGTGTTTTGAAAGGTACTGTCGTAGCAACAAAATGGTATAAGAGATTAGACTGTGAACAGACCCTTGTTTCCAGCGGCATCTCTTAAAAAATTAAGAATTATTAACCGCCACACCTGGTAACCTCATGACTGCTGTTCGGGTCATGTTTCCTAATCTCATTTAATAATTCAACCATCTTCTTTCGTAGCCTCGTTTGTCTGATCTTTTGATATGAAGAGAGGTTGCAAACGTTGGAGAGAGTGGAGACGAACTTCTGTGAGCAACTTGAAGGTGGTGATATTTTCTGTACTTAACCAGCATAAAATGTAAACTGTACTTAACGCCCATAAAAATAAGTCATTGTGCCATCAGAAATTAACAAAATATTCCTTACTTGAAAGTCGACTTTTCTCCGTGATCTATTCTGTATATATGTATGTATTTCCTGACAAGATATAATTTCTTGGAACTGCGTATGCTAACTAATGTAATTTCCAGGAAC
This sequence comes from Cosmopolites sordidus, assembly GCA_031761425.1. Classification (NCBI taxonomy): domain Eukaryota; kingdom Metazoa; phylum Arthropoda; class Insecta; order Coleoptera; family Curculionidae; genus Cosmopolites; species Cosmopolites sordidus. The sequence goes on from JARFXV010001156.1 coordinate 199,754, forward strand.
GTTATCTCTAATCTGCCATTTAAACTAAATTAACTATTGTAATACACCTTGAGCAAAATATCAAAGGAGGCCGGTTGCACATGCGCATTTCGAATCCATAAAACGATAAATTCCTAATTTTCCTCGCATCTGCTGTATCCGCATACGTATATTCAATAATATATATCATCAAACTCGACAAGCCGTCTGCCGATGCGGCACGAAAACCCAAACATACCTCTATTTAAAAACAAAGACGCATATATGCATATCTATCCGATAACATCTAAAATGCAACATACGAGAAATGTAAATTCTGTAATGCGATCAGAGCCACGCACGTATTTTAGTCGTGAGAGCGTCTTATACAGTTGTCGACTGTACGTTTCGATGAGATATATGGATATTTTTCCGTTTACCCTTGATGTTTCCAATTTTATTTTCCCTATATTAATTCAGTAACTTATGTTGTTAGATTACTTTAACACTCAGTTTGTACAGGGTATGGCAGAGAAACAAGAAAACGATCAGTAACTAATCGAAATAAATGTTTTATTTAAAAAACTAGAAGTATATTTGAGGAATATTAGTGGTTGCAGACGAGGTTTTACCAGTCTGCGGTTTGGTAGCATCAGCGCAGTAGCACAGCATGATTGTAGCATCAGCGGCAATGAAATCAGTATCAGTGAAAATATTAGCCTTGTAAGGCCAGATCCCACAAGTTATAAATGCGTTCAATGGTGTTCTGCAAAGAGCTCTGCTATTTAAATCTGTGTTACCACTTATCCTGGATGCAATCTTAACCACGCCATAATGGACTGATGGTAAAACGTACTCAGTGGTCGCATAAATCCCACGTCTCTAGGCTATAGTTTGTGGGTTGTGCAAGGAGAGAAGTATATTATTATCACTCTGTTTTTGCGAGCTTCATCTATAAATTCCAAATTCTGTGTGTGTGTGTGTGACATGACCGTCTAAAAGAAGCAACAGGACTCTTTTTTGAAGCTTTTGTGAATTCAATGAAGTTTTTTAGCCAATTAAATAAAATATCCGCAGTTATCCATCCAGACTCTGAGGAGCATCTGCTAAAATTTAACGCTTCATTATTTTCTGGGAAAAATGAACATTTGTGTAAAAAATGTACATGTCATTGTGCCTCGCTCAGCTGACACCAACGCTCCTACTTGCTTTTTCTCCGCTGTAGCAATCACCTTTGATCCTGTTTTGGGTACAACAAAAACTCCGGTTTCGCTACAGTTAAAAATTTTGTCGGAAGTAAATTTATACTAATCAAGTGTTTTCTCTAACAATTCAAAGTATTTTTCTACAGTGACCTTGATGAAACCAGCAGCTCGAGCTACTGGTTTCATCAAGGCGAGAAGAATTTTTTGGGATCCGGGAATTCCGGGAATTTTCCGGGATCTACTGGGGGAAGATTTTTCCGGTTTTCTGAGACACAACTCGGAGTGACGATGCAAAAACCTGTTATCCAGTCTTTAATAGATGCTACCAAATCATTAGGGTTAATGTTGAAATAACGCGATGAAATAACCAATAGCGATGAAATAACCATTGACTTATCACAATACAATCTTTATTTCTGTAAATATATGTATTTCTGTAAGACTGACCCACTGACTCATCGTTATTTATGCCATGATGCTCCAAATACATACATACATAAATTCCCACTTCTCTGGCACTTCTTCTTCTTCCTGTATTGCTACCTATATCCTGTATTTACCTCCAGCCTGATCGATTTCCAGCTTTTTTCGATCCAGTTTTTGATATGCAGTAGTTCTTCAGCATCGCTTTTTGCATTGTCCTGCTATGATGTCTTTGGTCTATCTCTTTTACTATTACCCCCTCCATGATTTTCGTTGGTATTCGGTTTTGGGACTCTCGTCACGTGTCCAGCCGTTCTGTGTCGCTGAACCCTCACATAATCTACAATATCCATACATATATAATTGCTTGAGTTCGTTAAGTTATACCTCATCCTCCAAATTCCATTATCATTCACACACCTAAAATGCTTCTAATTACTGTTGTTTCAAATACTGGAAACATTTCTTCTGTTTTCTTTGTGAGGGTCCACGCCTTACATCCATAAGTGACAACTGAACTAATAAATGTTTTCTAAGATTTCGAGATTCTAACTTTCCTATTTCTTTGTATCAGTTTAGATCTTAGGACATAATACAGGAAGTTAGTAACTATGTTACACTTCATAGTGCGATTTCTGATATGCCCTGTCATGTTGTTTTCATCAAGATTGCTTCCCAGATACACAAATTCCTTCACAATTTCAATATCGTCATCGCCGGCAGTATGGCGTCCAGTTCTAATCTCTTTTTAGATTAGTTCGTTTTTCCATCATCTTCGTTTTATCTATATTTATTTCGAAAGGTTATCACCTTTATTTCCTTATAGGTCTCTCGTAATAATTGTTTTAAAACGTATTATTGATCATCTGTATATCCGGCATCTCCTGCATACTGCATATCATATTAAGATTATCTACATATCCTGCCTCTGCAGCCCTGGATTTGTTTTTCCTTATTTATCATTGTTCCATGTATGTTTATTTCTGTTTCCCTAATGGCTTTATTTAGTACTATTTTAAGCAGAACTTCCAGAACAGAACCAATCCATCCCCCAATCCATAATCCAAGAATAATAGTCCAAAAAGAGGACAGAACTGGATAATCAGTGACAACATTGAAGTGGTAAAGAAATTTACTTATCTGGGCTGTACACTATGAGAAAACAACATCACAAGAGTCATCTGAAATCGTATTATCAGGGGTAGCAAAATGACTTACTGCATACAGTCTAATTAAATATCTAAACTTGTACAAAGTAACACGAAATTTAAGATCTATAAAATCCTCATTGGGTCAGTCCTCACTTATGGCTGCGAGACGTGCACCCTCACAAGAAAAACAGAAGAAATTCTGGCAGTATTTCAAAGAAATACTCTAAGAGTCTCAAAGAGATACTCTCTACTATAAGAGTTTTTGGTGCTGTGAACGATAACACTGGCCTACAAAAACATTTTTGTTTCATTGTTTCCTTCACGTCATGAGTTAAATCACACAAATTTTGGGCTGAGAAAAACGAATATGATAAAGAATTTTTTGTATTACGTCTAGTTTCTGTTATATATAATAGGTGGAAGTATTTTATTTTAACGGATTAAGATCCATCGGCCCTGGTATCTTTGTTCCATCGCAGAAATATCCTGATGAAATCTTTCTCCGTGTTCATCACTGAAAGCTTCACAACTAGGAGGGAAAAATCAGGGTCATGGCATATGTAAGGCTTGTTGGGTTCTTCTTCTTCTTCCACACTGTCTTCAATTTCTACTTCAAGCTCATAATTTTGGGGCGGAGTAGCAATTGGTAAACTGTCTGCACTCAAAATAGGTCGAATAGCTTTTAGAAGATTCAGGTATTGAACTATTCCTCTTTTCTTCATTGACAATCCTGCCTTTATAGATGGAGCCAAGCAAAAATCGCAGCACAGCGAAAACCATAGATCGTTCAACAAAAGTTGCAAGATATATGTGGAGCCCATGAATTATCTTGGTCTCCTACCTTCATATCAAAATAATGATGATAGGCATTCAGATTGCGTTTTTGTGACGAAAATGTTATTTCACTACAAATGTAACAAACATTATTTACTAAATATATACATTTTTGAAACATTTTGATTTAATAAATTTTACACTTCAAAAGCACTTCAAGAGCACTTCAAAACCAGAAATTCTGCACTAATTACAACAGAAATAATATGAAACTCACAGTCACAGCAACAGTAATTTTTTTTTAACCAAGAAACAGCTGAAGAATGTTGTGTTTTGTCAGTTGCCAGTTGTGATAATTTCCGTAAACTGAAAATGTAGACTATAAAAAATGACATGTCACTGTATCTACAAAGTAAGGGCCAATTGGTCATTTTTATGGTGATTTTTAAATTCAGCAGGTGGAAATACATAAGAATCAGCTATTTTTGAGCCCGAAACGTTTACATTGGTGGTCACTGTAATGAAATTGGAACACTGGAATGGAATGGATGTAATAGAATTCAGAGGATCGCGTAAACTTTGAACTCAAATAATTATACAAAGATGTAGATATAATAGACTATGTGAAGAAAATGAATGGAAATGAATGCCAGAAAACCGAATACCAAGAAAAATCAAGGAGGGGCAAATGGGTGGTAACAGAGAAAGCTAGTTTAAAGACACGATGGCAGGATGTCAGAAGAGATGCTGAAGAGCTGAAGAACTGCTAAGGCGAATGTTAAAGGTCAAGGCTCACTGACGGGGTGTAGCACCACAGGAAGAGAGAGTGCCAACTCTAGAGAATTGGGTGGATGGATGGATTCTTATTATTTATAGTTCAAATTTCTCATGTTTAGAAATACTAAGAGATTTTAAGCGATTTTTAAAACAAATCATTGGGTGCCAAATCAAGACTACGGATGACCCATCAATTCGATGTTTTAACCGGTCAAATATTGAGTTCTTCGGTCCGATGTGTGAAAGTTCGCGTTGTCATGATGAAGAATGATCCTACGTCGCTGGTTGTTTTTTTCATATTTTTTCAAATACTTCTGACATTGGTTGTATAACATTCGGATTTGACCATTTCTCGATTATTTAGTGGCAGTGTAGCCACGTGCCTATTTATCTCAAAAAACAGGCGACCATTTGCTTCGAAGTGTTTTTACCCGAATATTTTTTTTGGGTTTGTCTCATTTAGAAAGATCCATACAGTCGACTGCGGTTTACTTTCAGGATCCAGGATTTGTCACCTGTGCAGATGTTATACACGGCTTTTGACGCACCATGATTGTATTTTTTGAGCATTTCTTTGCACCAATCGACACGAGCTTTTTTTGAGCGATTGTCGAATTATGCGGGATCCAACGCACACAAATCTTTTTCACGGCTAAATGTTCATATTAAATCTTGTCATACTAATGCCAAGGGATACCTCAATCTCACGGATTGTCATATGGTGATATTAATTTATCGCGCACAGTATCGATGTTTTGTGACACAACAACTGATTTTGGAGAACTTTCTTTAAATTCGTCCGTGAGCGGACGGCCACGATTGAGTTTACTAAACCAGTGATATACAGTAGTTTTAGATGGTGCTTTATCGCCAAAAGCCGAAATGAGTTGATCGATGCACTGTTGTTGAGATGATGTACTGTTGAGTTGATCGATGCACTGTTGTTAAGTCCACTTTTTAACTCAGATGAAATTTCCAAGTCACTAAACGACACAAATATCGCCCGTAAGACAAAACGTTCTAATTATGTATATAGTCAAACTTGTCAAACTTTACGATGTATATATCAGATGGCCTCTAGCAGCACCATTGTTGTCAATTCCAGATATATAAATAGCAACCCTCGTACAACCTTTCTATTTTAAGACTTTTTATAAATACACTTACATATATGGATAAGGGCCAGTTTTAGCTGAAAAATACATTTTATCAGTTTTTTTAGTAGACACTATATTTTATACTAAAAAAACCCTTATACAACCACCAGTTAATTTAACATTGGTTATAGACAACTGTCAGCTGTCAACTGTGGAAATGAGAAGAGGTTTCACAATGTTACATTAGTAATATAGTGAAATTTCCAGCAGACCTGTCGTTCTAATGGAGCTAGAACTTCTTATTATAATTATAGAATGCAATTTATGTGGACCGGTCCCAATACTTTAACAGTCAGTTATTAATTTTTGACGATATTAAAGATTGGCGATTAAGAAAGTTTGAATTTAATCCAGACTATTTCGAAATGTGACGGTGTAATCTTCAGCAAAGACCAGAAAAATAATATATTTTCAAGGGTAGAATTTATTAAAAACACATAAGAAAATCTAAAATATTTATCAAAAGAAAGTTTCGAGTTATTTCCAGTTTTCGGATTAAGGGTACCTCGACTTTGTTCAAAGAGCTAAAAGACGAATAAAAGTATTTTAATTAATAATAAAATTATTTTAATGCCTTTGAAGACGTTCAAATCCTTTTTGGGATGGGGATGGGAGTCAAAGTATTAAATTAAAGCTGTTATATTGGGAGAATACGATTGAGGTGGATTTCTGATATTACTGTTTTATACATCTACTATTTAACCTTCAAGAGAAGCAGTACGCACTACGCCCTTCCAGATTCAGGAGCACATGGCCATACATGGGTATGTCTTTGATTATTAATATCTTTTGATTAAATTATCCAATTTAATAATTTAATTTTACTTCAAATCTCAATCAGTATAGAAAAAGACTATATCAATAGAATGTTCCAATAAATAATAGTATTCCTAATACCATCGAAAATCAGCAAAAAAAAAATGTTACAATAAGGTGTTCTATTCAAACTATCATATGTAGGCGAAATTAATAAATAAAAACTTTCTTCCAACGGCATTTAAAAGGGGACTTAATGTACTTTCAGATACTTATTCCATAATTTAGCTTCATTTAAAAAAATATTTTTATTTAGTTAGGTAAAGTTCACTAGTTTTAAAATAATAATCATAAATAATAATAATTAAAAAATAATAACAATAAATCAGTCTCGTTATGATGCCCTTCAAAAACCGATTCGGTCTCATTTTATTCTCATTGTCGTCGAAAATATCAGCTGCCTCATATAACGCTTCTACTTCAGACGTACAGCGAGTTTATTGTGAGCTAAATAGAAAATGAAAGAAACCGATAAATAAATGTTAAAAAAATTAAAAATCGAAGTTTTTAGTAAAAATACTATATATAAGATCGAAAAAAAACACACTATTTGTGCAAAAAGGTTATTTCACGGTTTTTATTTATTGACAAAACACTGATACAACAGCAGCACTGGGTGGCGTATATCCATAGACTAACTTTTTTTTCTCTACTCAAAGTCATCCCCTCAAGGTGATCATTTATAAGGGAAAACACTTTTAATTCACCCCTGGGTATCCCGTATACAGTGCTTCTCTTGAGGGTTAATTATTTATGACTTTTAAAAGAAACAAGAATAGATAGAATCATCAATATATTTTGTATTAACTTATTTGCAGCGATTTCAGTACGAATTTTCTCCTAGAGTTGCTGTGTGTTTTGGACCTTATTTATGTACACCATTTTATTTAATAATCGCCATAAAAATAATCCGGATCCATCAAATCAGGAGAACTGATGGCATTACAGTATTTTAATTGCTTACTATTGTCTGTAGGCAACAAGTTTTGAAAGACTTGAAACATGTGTAAGTTACTTTTAAAAATTTGGCGTAAATTGTATGAAGAAATTTTTATGTGTGTGCTATGTCCCCGAGTCGACGTTTCTCAACACTTTGCTCCACATGCAATATTTTCAGCGGCTCGCACTGTTCTTTGATCGCTGATCTGAGGCTATTCTCAACTGTCCCGAATTCTTGAAATTGCGATAAATTTTCATTTTATGAGGGACTGGATGATTAGAACATTTTTCACCTAAATTCACGTTGAGTTCCAATTGATATTATTTTTTTTATGAAAATTATAACAATTTTACTGTGTTCTTTTAGCATGTATTTATCCATAATAAAACTTGCACACCTGCACTACACAACAGTCAAAGAATATTTTCTTTTTGGTCGGATTGTTTAGTCTGAATAGCACTCTTCACTTGGTTCAGTCGTGAAGCGTAATACTTCTCGGTGACAGTCTCTCGGTGCCTTTTATCGGATAATCTCTGAACACCACACCACGAGAATTATAGAATGTCGTAATCATTCATGACTTTTCCAGCAAATGGAACCGTTTGAACTGCTACATTTTATAAAGTGAGGAACGAACTCAGCAGAATTGTGAGTTATTTATATACAATTCTGCTAGATATGAATCAAGAGAAGTTCCTTCAAATACACCTTTAGTACACCTAACAAACCCGGCATCCCATCAAAAGAAAAGGTTTTTAATACCCAACACATCGTGTAAAATATAGTACATGGTTTATCAATATATTTCTAATGTCAACGAACCCCTATACATTCAGTTAGTGATATTTAATACGATATCGTTGATTTTTGTGATTCACTTTGTCGGTCGTAACACTTTTTATTTGTTCATGGAAATTAAGCCCAAACAAAATAAAATATGATTTTTTTAGTATGTCCGAACTTCCGATAGGGGCCGCTGTCAAAATCAATCAAAGCAAATCATCATGGAACGTTTAACATCAGAGCAACGCATGCAAATTGTCGAAATTTCTATCAAAATCAGTGTTCTATGCTCCAAACTTATAGAATATTTTATGGTGCACATAATCGCCCAACCTAGCGATATATTCGCAGAATTATCGATAAATTCCGATCGCATTTTACGCTGCTCGATGCTAAATCAAAAACAACACAAAGAACTGCACGTTTCGAAGAAAATATCGCCGCTATAGTTGACAGTGTTGCGGAGGATTCAGATTTATCAATCCCAATTTCCCAATGGATCTGAAGGAGATCTGGTTCCAACAGAATGGCTGCACATGACCTACAGCCAATGCAACAATCAATTTACTGAGGGAACAATTCGGTGAAAAAATTACTTCGATATTCTAAATTATCTCCTTTGAGGTTATGTTAATTTTTTTATCTATACCGATAAACCAGCAACTATTGACACCTTGGAAGTCAATATAACTTAATTGCGGACAATTGCGAACATAAGACCTCATTTGCTGGTCTCAGAGTCCGTTGGAAATTGAATTGGCAGAATGTGCTTTGTCAGAAGTAGCCGCGGCGGATGACGAAATTATTTTCAAACATGAATGTCATAGAATGTTATTTCACAAAAAATAAATAGTTTTAAGGATCTAATTTTGTTGTTGTTTAATTTGAATTTATGATTCAGAACCCCCTAGAAAAATATGCTATACCTATGCTAAATACTCCAATTTTTTATATTTTAGACAAATCACTAAATATCCCAATATTTTATTGACGATATAAATAATGTAGCAAATTTTAAAAATGAACTAATTAAAATCGCAATTAAGCTACCGTCCCTAAACTAACAGATTCCTGTATGCAAATATTGAAAATTAATATAGAAATATGGTCCAAGATGTTAGAAAGTTCTGTGACAGATTATTTTAGACGGAGGTCAACCGATAATTGTGGGAAATTAAATTTAGTGCAGAGGTTATCCAGGCAATTAATATTCTGTGTTGGTAATACCAGCTGTGGAAACAGAATGATGTATATTCGATAGAAACCACATTTTACCTCACTTGGAACAATCTTGACATTAGAACTTATAATTTTATGTAAATTTAAACAGTTTAAAAACGACGTTTCTAGTAAAGTTTAATTGAAATTGAATACTGAAAGAAGGCTGTGGGAGATGCAAAAGATTATTTCGCTTAATTTGATAACAAAACTTTAATAAAGAACATGATTAAATTTGCAAAGCAATAAAGCGATTTAATTTTTTTTCTCTTTTTAAATTTCTCTTTTGCAGCAGACTGTTATTTTTCATATATTGTTCAACAAGTTATAAAAAGATCATCAGGTTGTAGAGTTTGTATAGATTTTTATGTCCTTATAATGTAAGAAGACAAACACAGGCACTAATGCTCTTTAGAAATCTTCAAAAGCTAAGGATTTTTTTATTTTAAAAATCTGTTTTGGGCACCGGTTTTCTATAAACTTCCTAACAGTAGTTAGTATCGACTGAATGAGCTGGTTAATTTCTTATTGAGATATAGTATAACAAACTACAAGTGCCTGATGCCTAAAGCCTTCAAAGTTCATAAAGGCTATATCGGTGAAAATATTCAGAACCTCAGAGCGAATAATCCCTTTAAAATCCCATGATACTGGGCAAAAGTTGAATTCAATTAAGTTTTATTTTTCCTTATCTGAATTACTGTATAGAATCAAGTTTTCTCCATCTCTAGTAACAATTCGTTGAAGAAAAGGATCTCTGCCTAACCTAGACAGAAGTAACTGCAGCTGATTACACGTTGAGTTTTTAACTGAAAGTCGATATGGAAAGTTGATTGGTTGGATATTTTTCTCTAAAATTTAATAATAAGCATATTGAATATCTATATATTGTAAATATAAGTAAAATAGATATATAATATATAATATAATATATAAATATAAGTAATGTTATATGTGTATTAAGTTAAATTATTATCAGTCGTGACAAAATTAAACAAAATTAAAACCATCACTATTAATATAACCAAAATCATGGCAAATATACTTAGGACAACAGATCACTACAACGCTAGACTACATATATGAAGAAATCTCTGGACGCTTTTGACGAATGACAAATTCGATTTGGACATTGTTTGGTAAATTACAGGCCACTTTTACATTCAAAATACCTAACATACCAGAAAAAAGAAACACACAAGAAACAGGCACAGAAATAGAAAGAAAAACGTAATTTAGAGAACGATGAATGATAACGGTTCAGAAACGATGATCATCTCTATCAGGGAGGAAGAAAAACTAAAAGTATTCGATAAGAAATAATGACAATTTAGGAACCCAAGAAAGAAGCAGAAGAGTACCGAAGCCTAATTAATTACGAAATCAGATCAATTTCGTCACTGTTCGTAGAAAGCTGAGATTTGTTATTCGACAACGTGGAAAATTTTGGGTAAAGACCTTGGTGTGATGCTTTACAAGATCCAGTTTGTCCAAGAACTCAAGCCGCAAGACCATTTAAAGGCCAAATTTTGTTCGCTAAATGGTTACGTTAATAAACAAAATTGATTTTAGAAAAATGTACCATATGGTGCAGATTGTACGCCGATGGCATCACTGAGCCGTATTGCTTTAAAAATCAAGCCGGAAAGCACGTTACCGTTAGTGGAGATCGATACAGAGCGATGATCAATGATTATTCAATTCTGAATTTAAATGGTATTGATCTGGAAATGTGGTTCCAATAGGGCGGCTCCACATGCCATAGAGCTAACACAACAATCGATTTATTGAGAGCAACAATTCGGTGAGAAACTTATTTCGAGGAACGGACCTATTAATTGGACTCAAAGGTCATGTGATTTAACGCTTTTCGATTATTTTCTTTGGTGTTTTTTTGGTCTATGCTGATAAACCAGTAACTCTTGACGTCTTGGAATTCAATATAACTCGGACAATTGCAGACATAAGACCCCAATTGCTTGAAAAGGGCGTCGGAAATTGGATTGACATAATGCGCTTTGTTAGAGGTAGCCGTGGCGCACCGAATTATCATATATATATATATATATATATATATACATATATATATATATATATATATATATATATATATATATATATATATATATATATATATAGATATATATATATATATATATATATATATATATATATATATATATATATATTTATATTTATATATATATATATATATATATATATATATACATATATATATATATATATATATATATATATATATATATATATATATATATATATATATATATATATATATATATATATATTCTGCAAATAAATTGAATTATTGTATAGTCCTTGCCAGATTGTAATGGCAATTAATGAAAGCGAGTGTTGACGTCCATTGGGAAAATTTAAATTCCACTATTGGAACCTTTAGCTAGAGAAACGTCTGCCACCGCAATGGCATAATTCAATTTTTACTTCGGGTCTAACGGAATTAATACAGGAATTGCTAATGAGCCCGATCCAATTTATTAATTATTAAACGAAACTGTTTTCGTTATGAATCAGCAATGTGACTGCCTTTATATTCAATAACATGCCGATAATTTCACTGTTTCCAATATTCCGTCAATTTTTTTAACGCCCAATATCACCAACTGTTCTCTTCGGGCTTGATTAGATTTAAAAAAATTACAATCGTAAGGGGTGACTTAAATTTTACGAGTTGGCGGTAATTTTTTTCAGATGTTGGTGTATGATAACGGTTTGATACATTTTCTTAGTAGACATAGCCTTTATTACGCAACTTGGCATCTACTTACTCACACCTAGAAATGTCAAGGAACTAGAATCTGTCAATTCTTCTGTCGGAACTTTCGGTGTGTAACACTAAACTTGAAAAGATCTACCAATAAACACCAATTCACTTTTTAAACTTCTCGATGCGTGTTTCGCTATCCGTGTTAACATTATCAGGAGATGATTTAATCTGATCTAATAGATTCAATCATCTTCTGATAATGCAAACATGGTTAGTGGAACGCGCGTCGGGAAGTTTGAAAAAGTTATTTGGTGAACACTGGTAAACCTCTTCAAGGTTGCTAAAATCTGTGTACAGTGCTTGTTCAGAGGCGAGCAAAAAAAATTGTTTCAGCATGTTAACATCCTCTTTATAATGATAGTCCTGTACAGTGGTGGTTGGTCCATAATGGGCACGTGGGCACGTGCCCTACCTAAAATATTAAAAAATATAATTTCAGATTTTATATTAATTTATTCCCAGTTCTGTCTATGATCACGCTTCTTGCGACTTCTATAGTCTAACATCCATAATGCCATTCGCGGTAATGAACTAAGTCGTCGCTTGCCCAAGCACACCGGTTAAGGAACACGTGCTTTGGGCACAAACAAGTTTGCACAGCTACTGTTTTCTTTACTATTGCATGCGAAAAACAAAGACAGCAATGCATCGCTTCGCTAGTAACCCAGAAATTAAACGCCTTTATAACGTCATGTCTTGGACGGTGTCCCATTCTCAATAGTCAGGTGTTTTTCGCCATCGCGCTTTTCGACTTTTTGATTAGTTGCAAAATGAATGTTTTGAACGATTACAATAGTGAAGATGAATTCAGTGCAATCTGTAAATAGAAGCAATGTCACATTAACATTTGAGGACCGAATTGTCATAACAAATCTTGGACGGTCGACACCGATTTTGAAAATCGAGCAAGTTAAATTACTTAAAAACGAACATACAAACGCACATTCAATAAAACCGTGTATGAGAAGTATTCGTGGTTATGTGGACGTGAGACAACAAATAAATTTTATTGTTTGTGATCTTGATCTTGGCTGGATTAAACACGGTGTTAATGATATGAAACATTTGGACGCAAAGGTGAAATCGCATTCTATTTCATAAAGGCATTTGAAAAATCAGCTAAAAATTACTATGTGGAGGAAGACAGACATTCGTTCTCAACTCAGTAATGCACATCGAGACTCTATTAAAAAGCACAATAAAACTGTTGATAGCAATCATTACATATTGTCTAAGTTAATTGACGGTATAAAATTCTATGGGGCATTTGAGCTTGCTTTACGTGGGCATGACGAAACATACATTTCAAAAAATCGTAACATTTTCAGAGGGCTAGTAAATTTTATGGCCGAAATAGACAGTATTTTAGAAGCTCATTTAAAATACTCTCAAATAAATTATTTCTAGGCATATCCAAACAAATTGAGAACGAATTACTGGATTCAATGTTGCATGTTTGTCGCGATTTACTAAAGGAAATTGACACAGCAAAATATGTTGCCATACAGGCCGATGAAACAACCGATACATCTACTCAAATGCAGATGGTTTCTATAATCAAATATGTTAAAAATGGCAAAATTTACGAGTGATTCTGGGGTTTTTTAATACCAAAAAATCACACAGCAGATGGAATTACAGACGGAATTCTGTCGATGCTAAGCGAGTTAGGAATAGAGTTAGGATTAACCAAACCTAAGAAACTCATAGCCCAATGTTATGATGGTGCTTCCATGATGAGAGGTACAGTGGGTGGAATACAAGCCAAAATTAAAAATATTTATAAGAATGTACAGTATATTCACTGCTATGTTCACCAATTAAATCTAATAATTGAAAGGTGTTGTACAACAGAATAAGGTGTAAAGGAGTTTTTTGCAAATCTGTCTGCATTTACCGCTTTCTTTTCTCGATCATCCGGACAACTATTCTGGACAGCATCGTGAAAAAGCGTCTACCCCGTCCGGCCACTACCAGATGGAACTTTACGTCTGTGAACTGAACTTTAATCCTGTGTGAATCCTCTTTACATTTACAAAGAAGCATTGCAAACATGCCTTCAAGAAATTATGGACACCGAGGACAAGGAATTATGGAGTCGGATAAAAATTTTATTAATCAAGCTCAAGGGTTAACAAATTATTTGGTGGATGATAATTTTAAATTTTGGTTGTTTTTCTTCAATAAAATAATGTCTTACTACGACATTCTCTTTGATCAACTGCAAAGCAGGCAATTAGATGCACTTAAAGTTAAGAAGAATTTGGTAACTTTTTCAACAGTCATTCAAAATATTAGATACAATATAAAAATACAAATTAATCAAGAATTTGGTAACTTAACTGGTGAAGAATTTATAACGCTCATAGAGAATCGCAGAAAGAAACGGAAATTTACTAACAAGGAAGACCATAATCCGAATATCAAGATATCCAAGGAAATATGTAATACCTTGACCATACATGTTCAAGGACGTTTTAGTTGCAACTAACTGTTGCAAATTTATTTGAAACTGAAAAATTTGGTGAATGTCGAGCCATCTTTCCAAATGAAGACCTTAAAACTGTGTGTAACCTGTTTGCAAACGTAAATTAGTTAAAATTAAAAAATGAACTCTCGGTAATGTACGCAAGGGACGATTTTATGAAACACAAAACAATTTAACATCAACATTTAGTGAATCTGTGGAATTGCTGAATGTTTTGTGTACCGTCCCTATGACGACTGTGGAAAGCGAAAGATGTTTCTCTACCCTTAAATGAATCAAAATATTTCTCAGAAACACTATGGACCAGGAATGGCTGGGCGCGTTAGCAATGCTATCTTCTGAAAAAAACTTGTGAAGTTAATTTCAAATTTTAATGATTAAGTCATAAGTATTACTTCTAGCACAGCATTAAAAAGTACTGTAGATAGGGGATCTCCTTGTTTCAAATCCTTTTTCACTTCGATTTTTTTCTGTGGAAAGGTACACAATTTGTTGCTCAGAAATTTAAGAGGATGGACTTCAACTACAACCAGATTTAATGGTCATGGTCCTATTGTGAGTTTAACCAAATTTTATTATCTAGGTACCTATTTGAAAATTTGATGTCTGACAGTTACACTGCTATTCCTAACACACCAAAGAGTGTATGATACTAAGATATGTAAAATTTTTGGTTGCAACGCTTTTCCCTATCCCCAATCCAAAATTTGGTTATAGATGCCTCACCTGTTTTCCCCCACGAACCGCCGCTATTGTTTTTGCTACACCGTCACACAATTCACCGTCGCACAATAGCAAAATTATACACAATATTTTAGTTTTTCCAGCGTCGTGGTACTCCACCACAATACTCTTTTAGCCTAGAAATGGTCCATAGTATCCGACCAGTGCTTCAAAAATATTTACCATTGCTTTTTGCATTTATTAAGTTACAAATAATCTATTTTGAATAAGATTATCAAAATCTTAAATTAATTATATATTGTACTAGGTGGGGCTAGTGTTTCACTACCATTTTGTTTTCGCGCGATTTTTTTTCATAATATTTGTAACAGTGTGGATTTGCCTGTTGTACATGCATGTGCAGTGAAATTATTGTAATTTATATTTAAAACATAATTTAATATGACTTTATGCGAAAATGGCCTAATTTATTCAAGCAATTTCGAGAATTTGGAACAGTTAGGGATTGACGTCACATTTGAAAAGTCGATTTGACGATGTGGTGCATAATTGAGAATTCCTCCACTCATTTTATGCCAACTCTTGAGAAGGGACTTGTACGTGTTTTCTTATAAGATTCGGTTTGTTCAAGACATGTTGCTTACAGACAATAATAAACGATTAGAGTATTATAATGCCGTCATAAACCAGTTTTATCAAATTGATAATTTTCATTTAAAATTGGTAACGAACGATAAAGTTCCTTTGCATTTAAGTGGCCAAGACCATAAACTGAATAGTCATTTCTAGACAAGATAGATACCCCTCCATTACATCCGGTTAGAGCTATACAATGATGCGATATTCACGCTCAAAATATCATTAGACCATATTTTACAATAGTTATAGTGAACGGTACAGGCACATGATTCAAAATTTTGTGGAGCCTCAATTGGAAGAGAAAGGACTGAAGAATATGTAGTTCCAGCAAAATGGTGCCATAGCACACACCTCATGTGAAACAATCAACATGTTGAAGGACATTTTCGCCAGTCGTTTAATTTTTCGAAATAGAGATTTCAACAAGATCTCCTGATTTAAGGGCTCGGGGTTATTTTTAAGGGATATAATAATATCCCCAACGCAAGGACAAGGACAAGATACACTGATACAAATAATGGAAATTGTGTTAAAAAGGGCGCAAAGTTGCATTGCTGCTCATAACTCACATTTGATTGATTTAATTTTATAATTAACACCACATGCAAAGACGAAATAAACATTATAGAAAAATACAAAAATTGTCTTGTTTCTTTTATAAGTTATAAATAATTCAAATAGCAGCGTGATACTTACACCGCCATGAATTTTATTTTGCATTAATCACTTTTTTCCTTGAACAGATTGTGTATACTGCATTACTATGTAAAAATATACTACACTTATATAAAAAGAAACTGAAGTTATAAGCCCCAGAATTCTTTATTTCGGCAAATTTGACGGCATACTAGTACTTAATTCTGTTTCTAGTAATCAAAGGTGTTGAGAAAATCATAGTGGATCAACGCGCCATTATGAATTTTGTTGTAAAATTAAAGTTTAGTTACTATTGGGGAATGATTGGCATACATACAATAGTTTATTGGTTTCAATCTGGTTTAGTCAGTTCAAATACAGCCGGGAGTTAATTGAGAATAATTGGAAATATAGTCATCCGAAGATGTCAATTTCGGAAACTGACATTGAAAAAGTTCCTTCGTTTTGGATAAAAATCTGATATATATTATTATAGTCAAAGTTGCAAGTGCCCAAAAGCTCGATCCTCATGATTACTTGATCATTAAAATAAATACTAGGCTAATTGAAAAGTTGGCGGAGCGATACCTATCGAGCAGTAATAGAACTATATAACTTATTACATTTTGAAGTTTAATCCGTCATATGAACATATGTGAAGTTTGAAATCGATTCGTCAATTAATTCGTACAAAAAAAGCAGTTTAAAATAAACGTATCAGTGTTATTTTTTAAAATGGAAAATATTGAAAATCGTGCAGTAGTTAAATTCTTTGAAAAAAAGGGTTAGAATGCAATGAAAATTCATAGTGAAATGGTAAATGTATTAGGAGAGTCTGCTCCTTCAAAAACAATGGTTTGTAAGTGGGCAGGTGAGTTTCAACGTGGATGAAACGTTCTGGATGTCCAATAACTGCAACTACTGAATAAATCATTCATTCTATACATGATATGGTTATGGATGACAATTGACTTTGAGTGAAATTGCTAAGGGCATGGACATATCAACCGGTGTTTCACATTTTGAAAAAGGAATTGAACTTGAGAAAGATATGTAAAAGATGGGTTCGGCATTTTTTAATTCTGATTAACAACGGCTTCAAGTAAAACTTTTTAACCAACCTTTGGATCTTTTTCGAGAGAATAAAATAGATTTTAAACGTCGTGTTGTAACTATGAATGAGACTTGGGTTTATCAGTGTGGTCCTGAGCTGCAGAGTTGTTCAGCTCAGAAGCAGTCAAAGTGGTCAAAATCGACCAAAAAGATTATGGCATCAATTTTTTGGAAGAACACAATGCAGAAGACAATACACCGCCTCACAGGCGTGTTCTTTCAATGACCACATTAAAGGAGTTACACTGAATGTGTGAATTTTTTCAGCATTAACCATATTCACCATATCTGGCCCCCTCTGACTTTCAACTGTTCCCAAACCTCAAAAAATTCTTACGTGACAAGCATTTTTCATCAAATGAAGAAGTTATAGCAGCAGTAGATGAGTATTTTGAAGGACTTCCAGAAAATTAGTTCAGAGACGGAATA
The DNA here is from genome assembly GCA_031761425.1 of Cosmopolites sordidus. Classification (NCBI taxonomy): domain Eukaryota; kingdom Metazoa; phylum Arthropoda; class Insecta; order Coleoptera; family Curculionidae; genus Cosmopolites; species Cosmopolites sordidus. The sequence continues at coordinate 217,754 of JARFXV010001156.1, forward strand.
AATTAATTGAAGAATCGCTGGAAAAAATGTATTGAGCTTAAAGGAGAATACACGGAAGAATAAAGTGTTTTTTCAACTATAAACTTGTTTTATCATTTCCGCTCCGCGAAATTTTCAATTAGCCTAGTATTTTGTTCACCGAAGAACAAAAACACTGGCACATTTATTATGTCATTCGATTTACGATTTTATCGAGCCAAAAACATCGTTTGAAATGATAAGTGAGGGCTCGTCGAACTATCTCGGAAATTGGAGGTCGAAAACTCCAATCAAGTGTGACATTTGATCCAAAATGTGACATTTGATTTTGATAAACCATTCGAAAAATTTCATGTTTTGGCATAAGTTATATTCAAAACTTGATCCCTTTAACTAACTTTAACACTTTTCTTACTTAACTTGCTTAAACCATTTTCACCTACATTTCACCGTAGACGGAATAGAGCGTACATATCAATATTACATATTTCCCTTCCAATTAACATTAAACGATATTTTTGGTTAGATAAAATTAATTACGACAACTTATCCTGTACTGGTGAGCTTTCTTTTTGAATTAAGACATGTAATATAATTGATTACATTATGGAGAGAGTGGAAGAGTACAGATACTTAAGATGCCAAAATAACGCGATTAACATGATGGGCAAGATTTGGAAATCTGAAGTGAATGATTATAAATACCAAGATACCTCAATACTTAAAAATCAGAAGTTCAATGTATCCTTCAATTATTACATGCAGCTATTAGTCTTGGCAAATGTGTTAAAACACAAGAAGTCATGGAGACAGCACTGTTAAGAATATGATTAGTTGGCCGAAGCAAGAACAACAGTATCAGGAGCAAAACAAAAGTCATGAACTTATGACATTTACCATAAAGTTAAAATGGAACTGTACAGGGCACAACACGAGTTTGGGAGATAAAATATGGAGCACCAATATTTAAGATTGGAAACCACGGAGTGGGTATAAATAGAGAGGACAACCTCAAACGATTTGATATTGGTTTTTTGATTGAACTTTTATTTATTTTTCATCGTAGTCCTCTTTTAGCACCCCCCCTTTCGATACACTTCGTCCAATGATTTTTCCGCTTATTTATGTTCTAAATGGTAGAGCTTATCGAACTCTAGAATCTCTTCATTCTCTTCTCTTTATTCCATCCTGCCATTTCTTCATGTTTGGAAAGAAAAAAGACAGACAGAATAAAGTGGAGGAGAATAGGATGGATGCAGCATCAATTTGTAGCGCAAATTGACCAATTTCGTTGTTGCAACGGCGGACGAACAGGCGAGTGCATTGTCGTTTTGAAACAGCACTTTTTTTTTCGCTAAATCAGGGCGATTAATCAATAATGCGGTATAATACTCGCCTGTAATCGTCTTTCCTTTTTCCAAATAGTCGATGAAAATAATGCGTCTTCGCCTTTTTCGGGGCATGTTTGGCAAGTAAAACCTACTGTTTTACCTGGTTCTTCATTTCTGGTGTGCAGTAATGCATTCAGGTGATGCATCAACAGTCACTAATCACTACAAAAACCCCTACGGACTGCGTTGACACTTTCCGAAACACCGCTGCGATACCGCTGGTTTCAGGTCCGCAATGAACAAACGCCCACCGCGCCGCTTGCTTATTCGTGCTCAATTTTGTTGACCATTTCCTCAGTAGTGACCTCAACTGTGTCACTCGGGCTGGTTCGACCATATCGAAACTCAGTAAACCACTTATGAATCATGAAATGTGAAAAAGCAAAATTGTCGTAATAGTTGTTCAACATTTTCTCGGTTTAACACTTCGCGAAAATTATTTTCCCACGCAAAATGTAAATGTAGGGGTCTTGCAAATTTAGCTGTGTTTTAAATTTTTGAATTAAACACAGAATTTGCGTTGATTTCAAAAAACTTTTTATTGATAATTGAAGCATAGTGCATGACATTTAAACACGAAAGATAATATCTCTGCTCTTGCAGCTCCGACGACAGCTTGGACGACATTTGGCATAACCTTGCTATATCTCACCAATACTTCGAATAATTTCATCCTTTAGTTCAGGAATCGATTGTGGATTGTTCTTATAGACCTGGCTTTTCACGTAACCCCAAAGAAAATAGTTTAACCGTGTCAAATAACATCATATTGATGGAACATCACCGTTTCTTACAATAACTCGTCCAGGAAATTTTTCTCTCAATAAATCAATTGTTTCATTAGCGGAGTGAGATGTAACGCTATCCTGTTGGAACCACATATCCTCCAAATCAATATTATTTAATTCAACTCATAAAAATCCAGTTATCATCTCACGATATCGAACACAATTCACAGTTACCGCTTCACCAGCAGCATTCTGAAAGAAATACGGCCCAATTAGACTTCCCGACCATAAAGCACACCAACCAGCGACTCGTTTAGGATGTAAGGGTTTCTCATGAATTAATCCTGGATTTTCCTCACCCCAAATGTGGCGATTTTATTTATTAACATAGCCACCAATTTCAAAATGTGCTTCATCTGAAAAGATTATTTTTTGATAAAAATTATCTGTTTGTGTTGAATTATCTGTTTGTGTTGGTGTTCCAGTGTTATTTTAACCTTATATGCCTTCAGAGCTAAATGCTTTCGTAAAAAAGCCCAAATTGTTGTGAACGTCGACTAATGCAAATTTTTGGATCTTTTGCTTTCAGATGGACGATTGTACTAATCATAAATATCACGTAATTTTCTAAAAACATTCATTTTTCAATTAATGCCCTTTGTCATAAAATAATCCAACAATTTTAACTCATGTCTCTCTTTAACTAATGTCATACATTATACTTCTGAAATGAGACTAGACCTTGGAAAATTCACAACGCCATATGTGCTTTATTCAAGAATTAAAAAAAACCGCTCAATTTGAAGGACACTTTAGAAACACGTGAATAAACAGCGATAGTAAAAATCTCGACATATCTGCTTTCGAAGAATGTCAAAGCAAAACGTCATATCGGCTTGAAATTCATGGAGGCTTGCTTTTCAGCTCTATAACTTGACAGCCCATTAAGGGCCTTTACCTCTTGGATATACTAATCTATGTTTTTTTATAAGGCGCGGTGACCACCTGTTTCCATAATCTCGATAATATATTTATAGAAAAATACCGTCCTTTGTATCAATGCTTTCTTACCTCTTCTGTTATCCTTGCCCACTTTTTTCTATCTCTCGCTCTCTCTTTCCATTCCGATACTCCCATCTATTGCAGACCCATCTTTATTCCTCCCCCTCATCTCTTTCTTGGACTTCCCTTCGGTCTTTAGCACCCTAAAATATTTCGCAATATTTTCTAAACCGGTCTTTCGCTGTCCATTCTCTCGATATGGTCCCACCAACTTAGTCGTTTGCTCTTTTTATATAATTTATATGGTGCCCAGGACACTAGGGGGTATATGGAAATGAAAAGGCGGATAGAGTTGCTAAATCGGCAATATCCGAAGGCATATCACTCTTAAAGACATTCTACTATAGGGACCTGTACCTACAGACAAACACTTTGTCTATAAATACTACCCAATCTGAATGGAAATCAATGATCGGGACCAGTAAACTAAGAGAAATCAAAAATTAATTTTATCCTCTAATCTCAGGGACACTTCTTAATAGAATGTGGTCAGAGACGTTACACCGCTTTATGAGAGGACACACTACGCTCACCCATGAGCACTTATTAACTGGTGATGATTCCCCCAGGTGTATTCAGTGCAATTGTTTCCTATCACTTAAACACCTACTAATCGAATGTACAAACACCTTAGGCCTTAGAAACTCTCTTGAAATGAAGGCAGAACTATCAACAATTTTCTCACAAGAAAACTAATAATATTCGTAATAACCTCAGGATTCCTGGGGAAATTATAATTACAAAATAATAATAAATAACAATAATTGCAACAAGAATAAAAAGAATAATATTATATACGGCTTACACTTTTATTTTTCATTTTTATGGTTACTTTTATTTTTACGCCAGAATCTGTACGTTTGTCCTAATTGCAATATACAACACAATCAATATACACATGAACAATATTTGATTTACAGTCTCTCTGTTAGTCTGTCCAAATTGCTAATGAATACTTGAGATTTTAACTTCAAATACGAGATCCCTACATTCCGACTACATAAACATTCCAAAACACATTTTTATTTTATAAATTAACCTTCCATCAACTCGTATCATGAATGATACCTTGTGTAAACTCCAAAATACTGGATTTGATGCTTCATAAACAAGCATAGTGATTTGACAACAAGCATATCTAATATGCGTACGGTCACTAAATGACCTAAAGGTCGATGCGGCTTCACCTTCTTAAATTTTCTCTCTCTCAGATATAGATTAGATTTAATAGATTAGGAAACTACTTTTTATAAATGCAATCACTTTTGTGATTTTATCACCATCTATGAGAAATATATATATATATATACTCAATACACACATAGACCGTAGACTTATCCCTTAACAATGAACACCCACCTATTCAATACGAATTGATAGAAACTGTTTATTCAATTTTCCTAGTATTTCTAAAATTAGTTCGACAAAAATAAAATTTAGATCTATTCATAACAGTGCTGATATAGAATGAAGAAAAAACGAAACACTATACGTTCTAACTTTAGCGCTTCTATATACCAGTAATTATCTAATCAAAATTTATCATACTATAAAGTTTGAATAACATGACATTAATAAATTAATATTAGCCAAAAATCATTATTTACTTTTCCAAGGAAAACGGTCTTCGTGAAATATTTTCATAACTTTTCCAGGTATCGGAATTTCATCGTGTAGGAGGAAAGCCTAACAGGTTACGATGTACCAGCCGGAACCATCCACGACAAGTTTCAATGTCGAAACTATTTATTATATTGAATTCGTTAAGTGAAATTAAAAAAAGAATTGATTCTTTATTCAATTTTAGATTTTATGGTAAAATTTTTTGTTTTTACGCCCTAATCATATTAATGATAAAGCTGTGGTGGTTGTGTCAATCTAAATAATCTTATCTTCAAGATAAAATAGGTATAATAACGTATTTATAACTATTTTGGATTGTAATATGCGAGGTTCAATCACAAATTATTACTTAAGGACTAGTTCAAAAGGAAGCACGAAAAAAACAGGAATGTATTTTTATAAGATATATAAATAAAAAAATATATACATATATGTATACATATATGTGGCATTTACATCCTCCTAAAGTAACTTTAACTTCGATATAAATATAAGATAAACACTTATTTGAAAATATACATATATGGCTGAAATGGATTGATAGGCTTTAAGCATTAATTAAAAAGAAAGCACCTGAAATAATCTGGATGCACTGTATGTTTTAAATAGAAATCCATGTGTCAAAAATACGAGCCAGGAACTTAACGATATTTTCACAACGTTGTAAAAAATATAAACTACATAAAAACAATCCCATAAAAATTTGGTTGTTTGTAAAATGGTAGGAATATATGGAAGGTAATTCTAGCTCACTTCTATACTATTATGAAGTAGGCTGGCTATCTCGAGCAAAAGTGATTCAAAGGGTGTTTCAACTTAAAAGACAAGATTGCAATTTTTCTTGATGAAAATTATAATGAAGAGGCAAATTTGTCTAGAAACGATGAATGATATGAATGAGAACTTGCCTATTTATATGATATTTTTTGAAAATTGAATGTTTTTAATAAATCAATCCAAATATCACAAATGCATTTACTGATTCAAAAAAGTTATCAATACATAGTTAAGATGGAAGCCAAGAAAAATCTCTCTACTGAACACTTGCTATGATGTAAGGTTATATGGATGGTTTGCTAAGGCACTTTTCACATTATTTCCAATATTCTGGAATGGCTTATAAATGGAGTTTTTTGACTTCTTTGGACTGCGTCCAACGGGACAACAGTAGTCCACCAACAGACCACCAACCACCAACAGACAAAACATGTGTCCTCCAATGTAAGAGATGGATGGGGCTTCCTTCCGGTCAAGCAACTAACCATTGCTCATTATGGCTTAGACGCAGGTTGTAGTGCGTTCCACATGAGATTGTAGAACCCAACGGTCGGGGGTGTATAAATCCTGACTACTGTTGTTTCGTTGAACGAATATATATATATATATATATATATATATATATATATATATATATATATATATATATATATATATATATATATATATATATATATATTATTACATATATTTTCGTGACCGTTTAGTATTATTATTATTTTTTTATTTATTGGGATTTTCGGTCAGTGTAAAGTTTTAGTTTTTTATTGTTTTATTTACGTTTCGATTCTACAACGAACCATCATCAGAATACTTATATTAACTAATCTGTTATTTTAACTAATCCAAACAATAGACCAAAATATATAAATAAAATCAAACAAACACTAGAAGATAATAACTATCCAAAAAAAATTTACGAACCGGTAATTAAAAATAGAATACATAGAATATATAACAATAATAACATAACAAATAAAACTAAAAATGAAAATTACATACCTTTACCATACATACCAGAAATAAATAATAAAATAAAAAAAGTTCTTAAACCATATAATATAAATATAGCAGAAATAATCAATAATAACATTAAACAAATATTTACACAATTAAAACCACAAACACCCAAAATGGAACAAACAAATTTAATTTACAAAATTGATTGCTTAAACTGCCGAAGCTCATACATTGGCCAAACGCAACAATATTTAAAAAACAGAATTAATGAACACAAAAAAGCATTAGAAACTTAGAACTAAACATCACTGCACTTACAAAGCATGCTATAGATAATGAACATAACTTTAATTTTAACAACATAAAAATCTTACATTTTGAAAAACAATATAAAAAAAAGAAATATGAAAGAAATGATTTATATAAAAAAAACAAATAATACCATTAATTTCAGAAATGATACAGATAATTTAAGTTGTATATATAATAACATTATTAAATAATAAATTTTCATAATTTTTTAAATTTTTGCATCCAATATCACTCCACATAAAAAATTCAAAACAATTAGGTTATAATAAAAAACAAAAAAGACGGAATAATTGTTAAATATGTCAAAAGTCAAATACGTCATTTCAAAATTTTATAAAAAATTGACACATCTTACTTAAAAAATCAAAAAATGAATTGTTTAATTGATATTGGTAGGTTTTTAAGTGTAAGCTTGTATTTTTTTTATATAAAAGTAATTTTTATTGTAGAAGTATTCTGATGATGGTTCGTTGTAGAATCGAAACGTAAATAAAACAATAAAAAATTATAACTTATTTACACTGACCGAAAATCCCAATAAATAAAAAAATAATAATGTATATATATATATATATATATATATATATATATATATATATATATATATATATATATATATATATATATGATTTTTTGCGTCCAATGAGACAACACTAGTCAGGAGCTATACATCCTCCGAGTTCTACAATCTCATGTGGAAGGCACAATAACCTGCATCTCCGCCAAAATGAGCATTCGTTAGTTGCTTGACCGGGAGGAAGCCCCACCCATCCCTTACATTGGACGGCACATGTTTCGTATGTTGGTGGTTAGACTCATCAGGGTACCGACATATGCTCCCTCGTCAAAAATAGGGAGTCCCTCTCCACAATCAAACAACCCATACTTTCGTCGACTGCTAGTCGGACAGCTTATACATGCAGTTTTTTTTATTTCTTTGGACTGCGTCTAATGGGACAACAGTAGTTAGGACTTAAACGGTCAGGGGGTATATAACTCCCGACTACTGTTGTATCAATTCAAATTCGAATATAGCGATTTTATTAGATTTTGTTCTCTAGCACACTATATTACTTAGCTAGTTAAGATTTTATCAGATAGTAAAAATATATTTTCAAATATTTTAAATAGAGTTTTAACGATGTTAAATAAACTGTTATATCTTTCTTTTCAGGCGCATGCAGTTTTAACGAATTTGACTGCAAGAATGGACAATGTATACCGAATATATATAGATGTTCTGGAACAACTGAATGTAGTAATGGCGAAGATGAAATAAATTGTCCAAGACGTAAGCTCATCATGTTTTATAAAGAATATTATTTGCATTTGCACCATATAAAGAACTACACGTTTGATATTTGCATTTTTGAGTTTTGTATATTATTAAAAAACTTGCATTTTGCTTATCAAAATTATTGCCAATAACTGCTTGCAAAATTGACTGGCTTAATATGTTCTGTTCAGATTTATAGAAATAGTTATTTTTTAAAAATTATTCCGTAACTTGTTTGTTAAATGTGTCATGTACAATATTTATTATTTTTTGGTGATTGGCATTCTTTAAGAGCGTATATGAGTTATTTTTAGTTGCTTCTTTTTGACTTATTTTTGTTTAATATTTTTTGAGACCTCATTGTTTTCAAGGTAAGTAAAAATTTAATAATTTCAATAATGTGATACAATTTTGTTAATAATATTAAGAAAACAATTATTATATAAGATTATAAAGTGAAATTGTTACTATCGTCAAAAAAATTTAAAATAAGTGACACCGTTAACATTATTTTTGTTTCTATTATTCTATATTTATACCGAGTTGCAGTTTTTTCCGCTATCAAATATTATGACATAATCAATAACTATAAGATTTGATTGCCATGCTAAAAATAACTTTATATACAGTCGAATGAGAATTTTGCATAAAATAATTATCGTAGTTAGGTCCTTAAGTTATAAGAATTGTTATGTGCTTTAAACTAAACTATATTTTGCATGCTACCAAAACCAGAAGGAAGGTGTTCAGACAATGAGTTTGAATGCTCATCGGGCGAATGCATACCAAGAAGTAAATATTGCGATAGAGAATACGATTGTAACGATCAAAGCGACGAAAGATCTTGTCGTAAGTTTTCGAAATCAAAATAATTTTTTTCTTCAAGGATATTGTTACAACTTTCTAAATTTAAAGCCCTCTTTTTATGAAACTGTTACCAATATACGTATTATCCAAACAGTTTTGTCAAAGGAGTTTGATGGATATTTATGATAATAATATTTTTAATTTAAAGAAGATAAGTTATTTGTGACAATTCCTTTTTCCATTCATTAATCGTTTCGTTTCTTCAAATCATTATTCTGTTTGTGTCACCTGTCTATCAACTATCAGCAAAAATCGTTTCTATACTTTTTCTTCTTGTTTTACTTGAAGAGATTCAACAATTTTTTCAATATCTTCATATATTAAAACAAATCATTTATAATATTTTTAACTGCCTCGAGTAGCGCAGAACCCAACCAACATACAGATATTACCTAGCTTGAATTTCAAGTGTTTTCTGTTTTCTTCATTTTCCATAACTGTATCTCATACATTTTCTTTTTTCAAATCGATTCAGTATCTAACCCATTTATTCCATGTCGATTCAGTTGTATCTCAAATTTCTGTCAAATTTACCCCGTTATTACGGCTTGCAGCATGTAAGGAAGGTGATTTCCACTGCGATAATGGTTTTTGCATTCCCCACAATCAGAGATGCGATGGCATTAGACAATGTCAGGACCAATCAGATGAATATGGATGCGAAAGTATGAATAGTTATCGGAATTCTAAAATGTTAAATTATAACAACTTGCCTGTTATTAATATCAGTAGTGACCTCTTTTGATCGGAACTTCAATGACCTAATATATCGATTTTTATAAAATTGAGATATGTTAAAGTTTACTATACCCAAATATTTTTTGAATTATTTCATTGTCCGGAAAGTTGTTGACATGTACATGTTATCGAATAAAAAACCTGGTATTAATCGTGCTAGCTTTATTGCAACATAAATTAAATGATATTTTGAAACAACTTTAAACTTTACCTCAAGTGAAAGAAAAGTTTTTTAAAGATTATGGGGTTAAACTAAGTACATATATATTAATTGATTCACATACGAGACCTATTCGCTCAATTTGTTCAGGATATTTACCAGGTTAAAGCCGTTCTAGCCGCAGTATTGAGCAATATACCAAAAAATAGAACTGACGTCTCTCAATCTTTTCACTTTCTGAATATTATATTGTTTCAAAGGGACTTTTCTTGGAATAAATAAACGTGTTTTACATTCTACCTCTAAAATTTCACAGGTTCCATAACATCGGTTATTATGATACTAAATAATGAACAATAATAATAATAATTAAAAAAGATTTAATGAGTAAAGGAGATTTAATTTTTTTTGTGTGGGGACCTCCTACATAATTCAACAGAAGAAAATTATGTGTTGAAAATCTCTCTCAAAATTTGTGTTATGGTTATTTTACCTTCGATCGCTTTCTGTAGAGAAATATAACCATATTTCATAATGGGCTGTATATGATATAAATGAATTTATAAGATATTTCACCTAACTAGGTTTGCTCAGAGGTCAACCCAATTAACTCAGGATTGTATCAAATATGTTTCTAAAAATTGTACAAAATACAAAAATACACAGTTTGTCCAATTGAAAAAATTACTGGGTAAATGTTGTTGCAACCAATATGCACCATTTTGAATGAATGCGCGTAATATACAAGGGTCGCTCGAAAAATTCCCAATTTGACAAAGAAAACGCATAGTTTCTGAGATTTTATTATTTTCAACAACCCAACTTCTTAATATCCTTAGTATAATGCGATTCGTTTATCCTGTAGATTCTGTTCCCCTTATATTTTGCTAGGTATAAAATTTGTGATGTTTTGGAGGAATTCTTTAAGATGAAACATGTAGGAGATGTTTGTGTCTGTAGTGACAGCTTAAAAAAGCAAGTTGGTCTGCTCTTTTCAACTGTTGGAAATTTGCAATTGATGAGTGAAATATATGGATATATGGGTTATAAACATTTTAGAGTGCTCAACGAGTCGCTGCATATGAGACAGTCACTGAGACAATTAGATGCTATGTATTTTAGCGCCCTTATCACTAGTTGTTACACACTATATTGTTAGCTAGTAACAATTTGTAAGGTTGTAATGTGCAAATAGACTGCTTACCCTACTGAAAGATTTTGATCGATCTGTATAGATGACATTGGAAGGGTCGAGTTCTGAGATTTCTGAAAGAACGCAGTTAAAGTGGGTTTTGATAACATAATGATTGTAATCTTTCTTGTTAAATTTTTGAGGAATGTTATTCATTGAGGGTATCGAGATCCCGACGGGATATTGGAAGAGTAATCATGGGTGCAATGTCAGAAAAATCGATAAAGTACCTTTCCAAAAGGTGGTTAAATCAATGGATTGCTCCGAAGTTTCTTGAACCGAAGATAGAATCAGGGTGATTTGAATTCCTAAAGAATTTTTGGTAAAGTGGTACATACGATCTGGGTTTTAATGTCGCATATAAGACGTAATAGGAGAAAGTGGCTCCCAGAAATGATTATTTTGAAAGAGAACGAATGAAACTTTTTTCGATCGCGCTCAGCGTTATATTGATTCACAATGAGTCTATTTTGAAAAAAAATGTAAACTACAAATAATTTACTCTTTGGAGAGATTGTGTATAATATTATAAATCGTAGCTGCAACGGCATGTTTTTTTATACATTTTTTACGAGAATCCAATTAAACTACAAATTAAACAAAACCCAATACATATTTATCAATTATATCGCAGATATATAAAACATATCTCAAATTATTAATTTTGCTTTATGGATAATACCATTTCTTAACACAGCGAAGTTCCAAGTTAATATTAAGGTGTTGGTCCATTGCTATTTTCCACCAAAAGTCATTTACGCCCTACCAATATCATATTTATTCCTATTTCTGTTCACTTTTTGTATCAAAAACAAATTAAAATTCTAAAACTTCTAAATTCCAAGGTCACCAGTCCAATTTCGAGTTTTTTGGGAGTGATAGACTAAAATCAGTGAAAATATAAAATGAAAATGATCAAAACTTTCCGGATAATTAATAAATTATATAATAATCACTTTCAATGAAATGATGCTTAAGAAATGTAATTTATTAGAATTTCCCTTGAACAAGCTAATTCCGTATCAAACAGCTTATTTAATCGTTTCTTAAGTATAAAAAAGTCGCGTGAGTTAACACCATTGATATAAAGATATTTTTTTTTTATTTGTCGTATGTGTACATGTAAGTGCTGGGGTAAAGGCTTGCAATTCTTACAGTAACTTATAATTATGTCTGATTTTTATCAGCCATAATTGGTAGAAGTTCTAAAGAACAAAAGAAATATATCGTGCAATATCTAGTTGGCAATATGATTTGTTATAATTTAACAATTTTTTCGATTAGTGCTTTAGAAATTAGAAATGCTATGAGGAAATTGATTATGGTGATGGTGGTTGTAATTTGAAATTGAGTTTGAAGGGTTTTTTTTTGGTTTACATACATATAGTAGCACAGTTTTATGGTTATGTTTAGACTTAAATGCTTGTCGTTGATTTTTCTTAAAAAACTAATTTGATCTCATTAACAAGATTTTTAATTGATATAAATATTTTATACTTAATGGATTATTCTTAGATTTGTCTCAATATTTAACATTGATATCATCTTATTTTTTTGTTTATACATATTTTTTATGTTTATTATTATAAATAATAATAATTAATAAAGTAATATATATATATATATATATATATATATATATATATATATATATATATATATATATATATATATATATACATATATATATATACATATATATATATATATATATATATATATATATATATATATATATATATATATATATATATATATATATATATATATATATATATATATAAATCGTTAACATGATCAAAGAGTTATTTGTATAACTTTCGATCAGAATTTTATTCTACACTTGGGCAGTGTTATTCCGGTGATGCTTTAATGTGTTCTTATCGCTTACAAAGCCGCTTTCTGTTTAGAGAAACTCATTGATTAAATTTGAAAACTTTGGACTATCGAAGTAATGCTTAGGTTTTAAGCGATAGAGATATGCTCGTTGTTCATTTCAGTTCAACAGTATTTTTTCATCCCTTGTTTTTTCATCTTATTTGCCTAGGATTGAATGAATGTACGAAGTTTCCTATCATTCTTTATCATCTCAACATTATCTTGTAGTTTTTTGCCGGTGTTGAAGTAATTTCCACATCACTGTTATTCTATTTATAATGGCATATATAATAATAGAATTATATCAAATTTTCATATACTCTAAAGTCAGAGACCACAAAATAATCCATTGCCTCTTTGATTTATATAGTTCTAAACTTCAAGACACATATTCAGTGGTATGAGTTCCAAGTCTTTAAAGAAGTCTTTTTATTTTATTAAAAGTAATATCAATAATAATAATTAATTTTTAAGTAAATTAATAATAAGTCTAAGTCTTATTTAAATAAATATTCTGTTTGACTCAATTTTGAATCCAAAGAAAGCTAAAGGATTTAAGTTTGTAGAAGGTTATTGTTATCATATTCAAAATCTAACCAACTCTGAGCATGTTTCACCGGATATTTTGGAGCGATATCTGATCGAAATACCCAATTTCTATTAGCATATAATGATTTATCATAAAACATTTTCTACATCTACATGACTTGGCACGTATGACTTCAAAATACAAGCCATCGATATTAGTAATGATATTATTTATACGAATTAATCTAGGTTTTTCTCTTTTATACTTTTAGCTTCAACAATTTTATGAATTTTATGAGCTCACCGTTCAATATTAATTTCATTTAGCTTTAAGCAACTTCGTGAGATGACATTTATTGGTTTTAAACACATGAATTACTCATTAATTGTTTGTTAATGAGTAATATATTTTATATAATATATATTTTATATAATATATATTTTATGTAATTATTTTATATAATATATATTACTCATTAATTTTACCAAAAAAATCTCTTGGAATGTTTTTTTTTATTTAAAAGAAATTTTTTTTCTGATGTAATTTGTTTTTTAAACTAGAAGACATTTACGAGTAAATACCAAATTATATTTTTAACTTATCGAAGCGCGTTTTGCTAACCATGTTAGCATCATCAGGAGATGATTCATCAGATTAAATCATCTCCTGATAATGTTAACATGGTCTGCGAAACGCGCGTTGAGAGTTGGTATATCTATTTGAGTTCATTATTTCCCAGAATAGATAAGGTTTTCTAGATACCAATTAAAATATTGTTGAAAATCAAAGATTAATCCTGTTTCTTAATTAATCCTTAACAGTTTAATTAAAATGGACATACGACAGGGAAATTACGCTTTTAAAATTAGGCCAAGTTGTATTTCAACTTGTACTAGAAAATATATGAAGTTAAATATGAGAATATACTGTCATTTGTTCATTAAGCTAGACCCTTTAAGTAATTATCAACAATTATAAATAAATAAGTCAGTTAGTCAGTTATATTAGGTGTAAATTAATTTGGTGTCTTTATGTTTTGAATTTTAAGTTTTCAAAACTGAATATGCTTTGGCAAAGCAGGGGACAATGGTAATATGTTTATGATGGTTGTCAATGACGAGCATTGGAGATCGTACATAATGTTGCATTTGAATTAAAGAATAATGCAGTAGCGCTATTGTAAATGCTTCACCAAAGATGTTTTGGATCGGGAACATCCTTGTCACTAACTGAAATTTGATAACCAGAAACTCGAGAAAATGTTATAAAAAATTCTACTCAACCCAAACCAAGCTTGCGTTGCTCCTCATATTTACTGAACGGGTAAATCTCGTTGTCATTTTCGCAAAATTCACAACGAGTTTTATATGAGCAAACTTCAATCCAGAAAACAAAGATTAAAATTCATCACGGCAATGTTTTTAATAGTCCTTTTTATAAAGACAAATTGAATAATCTAAAACCTTAAAAATCATTGGTTATTTCCGCCCAGTCGTGGTGATTCGTCGACTTTTTTCTATTTCTCTGGTGCTACAGTCCATCGGTGAGCCTTGACTTCCTCCAAACTTCGTCTACACCCGGATCGATCTCCAACAGACCCTCGCCAAGTTTTGATGTACAGTAGTTCTTAAGAATATCATCTCAAATTGTCGTGCCACTGTGTCTTTGGTTTACCTAGCTTTTTGTTACCCATTATTCGCCCCTCTATGATTCCTCTTGGTACTCGACTTTCTGGCATTCCTTCACATAGTCTACAATATCCAAGTCTTTATAGAATTGCTTTAGTTCGAAGTTACCTGAGCCTCCAATTCCCATTACCATTTACAATACTAAAATGTCCCCATATTTTTTCATCAAAAGGAAGGTTTTTTTGGAGCGTAGGAAAAAATTTAATTTTTAACGACCACCCTAATAATATATATATATATATATATATATATATATATATATATATATATATATATATATATATATATATATATATATATAAATAAATTTTGAATTAATTAATTAATTTAAGAAATACTTTATATATGCAATACTTAAATTTCTGAATCTTCACCAGATTATTATTGTGGAGCTCGTTATATACATCCATATTTATAGAATGAAACCAGGTATATTAACAACGAATAGAAATGTATTATGAAACTTGATAATAATCGACTAGATATATCCAAAGCGATTAAATCGCATTACATGACTTATCCACCAGATCTCGCTCCATTTATCTACCATCTGTTGCAGTCATTTCAGAGTCATACAACTGACGAACACCTTAAAAGTTGTAATCGGTATATGCAAAAGGATAAATAAATTTATCGCGAGAAAACGACCTCTTTTGTCTCGCATTTGTGACTTTCTCAAAAGATGATGTAGACCAAATTAATTTATACCAAATATAAAATTATTATTAATAACATTTACCCACCATCCAAATAAATCACCAATTACTCAAAGAAGACACAATATCCAAATAAACAATTTTCAAAATGATGTAGCGAACGAACGACCTTGCGAAAGCTACCAATGGAGATGTAAAAACGGCCAATGCATCGACCAAATTAACAGGTGCAACTTCAAAAACGATTGTGCTGACGGTTCTGATGAGCAATTGTGTAATGTTTGCGGATCGGACACGTTCAGATGTAACAACGGTACTTGCATCAGTTTAGATAAACGGTGTAATGGAGAAGCGGACTGTGCCAATCAGGAAGACGAAGAACACTGCGGTTAGTCATCATGTATTATTCTGTGGGGTCTACATTTGTACTGTCTTTGTCTGTCGTCTTTTTTTTTTGTGTTTGTAGTTGTCTTCATATGAACATCTTTAGAAACGTTATTTCAATCTTCACTGAGCTGTTCAATTAAGCACATTGAGTGCACATTTGCATATGTGATATAGAATTGATTGAAGCAACGTTTCTAAATGTAGGATATTTAGATATCTTGTAGCTATATTGGCAGTTTCGTGTTTCTCGCCATCTTTTGGCTTGCAGTTACCTATTAAAGTAACTTGGTTACTATTTATATCAGTAGATTTTTCCATTAATACAATTAACCCAAAATGCTTCAATATTGATATACATGGTCGTAAAAGTTTTGTAACATTAAGTTTTTATTTGCTGGTATGCAAAAATTGATCCTTAGAAAAATTCCGTACAAGGCAAAAATTTTCGTGTCTGGGAAGCAAACTTAACGAACAACAACAACATTACAGGATAGATCAGATATCGTATTAAAAAGTATGACAAAGCTACTTATTCCTTGTAGCATGTCTTAAAGTCTAAACTTATAAAAGGAATGCGAAAGTTAAAATCCATAAAACACTCATTCGACCAGTAGTCATTTATAGCGTGGATTTTCGCCGTGGCCTGGATTCTCACCGAGACGTGGATTCTCACATCGAAAACAGAAGAGATGCTTGGAATATTGGAAAGAAGAGTACTCAGAGGAATTTGTGATGATGTGAATGATAATGGAAATTGGATGATCCTGATATAACTTCGATTTCAAGAGGCTGAAGATCTACCGAATATTAAAACCTGGGAGGGGATGCTATAGATCGACTTGGTTGGAGGCGAAGCTTGAAGGAGGTCAACGCTCACTGACGGGATGTGGTAGTACAAAAAGAAGAAAAAGACGAAGAAGAAGAAGACATTTTTCATGAAAAATGTGTGCATGTTGAAGAATTTCGAATCATTTTAAATTAACTTTATAATTTTAGGAAGTTTTGAAAGTTTTCTTGAGTTCGATGTAAAATTTAAAGTTGCCACGTTGAACTATAACTAATTTTTCAGTAAATGAGAGATTTCTGGGTCAGATGACAGACAACCCTCAAAAACCCTTTAAAACTAGATGGTTCCAATATCGGAAAATTTTATATAAAATTTGAGTTTCATTTACTTTTTGCTCTTGGTTAAGTTTTGCTCTTCATCAATTTTAAAATTTATTTAAATCTAATTATTTCTGAAACAAATTTTTTACTTTTTTTTTCAATGTAATATCCCAACGAAATAAACAAAACTTTTACCACTGTGTATTTACATTATAGGAAATATTAATAATTAAAATTTTTCGAATCACATATAAATTATGTTTTTATTCGGATAGCTTGTGGATCTAATGACTTTAAATGCAATAACGGAGAATGTATACCAGTAACTGCAAGATGCAATGGCAAAATTGATTGTTCGGACAAAACTGATGAATTGAACTGTTATGGTAAGGTTTTTGCTCCATAAATTCTGTCGGATTCCTTCATCAATTTCTTTTCACGCTTTGAGATGTGTTAATAAAATCTCTTTCTTGTTCTCTGTTTGTTGCTGTTACATGATCTTTTCTGTAAACTCTCTATCAGTTCTTTTCAAGGGACTTTCATTACCGAAATAAGTAATGTGATATTAGTGGAATATAATGGAAAATTCCATTGCTAATTCATTGTTATTCTTTGTATATTATATGACGTTATAACTATCATCATGGAGTTTACGATGCTTTGTGAGAATGCTTTGGTGTTCCTGATTTTCGAACTGTTGTTCATTGTTAAAGATAATCTGTTTTCTGTTAGCTCTTCACAAAACTTTCCTCAACTTTGTTTGTAACAAACTTGCTCAACTAAAAAAAGTTTTTGTTATTTGTTCAGATCTGATATGTCACTGCTTCGTTCAAATATACTTTACAACGCCTATTAGTTTTACAATTAGTATTATAAAGTATTTGCGTGAAATATATGACCTGTTTTTATTTAATTTTCGACATATATTTTCGAGGTCATGTGAATCAACGAGATTCCATTTCTAAAAACAATTGTAAATAACAGACATTTTGTTTGACGAATACGGAGGGTTAGGTAAACTACGTATATTTTGTCGAACATATGACAAAGTGAGTACTAAACTGTAGGTGTCAGACTCACTGAAATTTCTTAAAAGTGAACTGTAAAGTTTCACATCAGTACAAAGGCACTTTATTAGAAAGTATGTATTTAATATATTAAGGAATATATATCGTTGTTTCTTTCACGTAAGTATATTATATAAAACTAATTGTAAAACTTAGTGGACGTCTTAAATGCTGGTTTGTATTTTATTTTGTGTATTATTTAATTTTTGTATGTAAAATGTAGAATTATAAGTCTTTGTTCCATAATTAACTGCAAATAATCATAATTGCTTTAATCTCAGTGATTGCTTTCCTGGTAAGTAACATTAACGAGTCCAAGAACAAAATCTATCATTTGGAAGATTTTTTTCTTTGATAAGTTGTCTTATTGCTGCATGCTAGTTAATTAACATCATTTAACTTTTTTTTTGGCATTGATGCTATTAACTAGGCATGACTGTAGCTTGCTCACCGGGTGAGTGGCAATGCGAGGATGGTCTTAAGTGCATTAGTAGGGAAAAATTGTGTAACCGAATAGCAGAATGTCAGGATGCAAGTGACGAAAAATCAATTAATTGTTGGTCGGTAGAGAAAGTTTTAGGTAAACACCGCATTTACATAATTATTACAAAGAATTTTTTGTCTATCGATATGTTATATGAATTTTTATACATGCTTGGATAATATCGATCCATTAGATAAAAATTTCTTTGACGCTTAAGACTAGAAATTTATACATTATACATTTTTGGCCACACACTTCATCTCATTTGAATATTATTTTTCAAAAAAGTACTAGTGCATTTTGATCAGTACATTTATGGGGTTCCAAATCATATCAATCAAAAAGTAAACAATAATCATCATATCAAGTTTTTCTATCAAAGGACCAACAATATCCAATATCCAATATTACAATATTATATCATCATATAATATAATATACAATATTATATCATCAGCTGCAACACATACAATGGAACATTGTAATTTATGGGGTATAGGTCCATTATTTATTATTATTTAATTTATTGCATTGGTAAATAAGTTCGTTCGGTTTAGTTTATGACGCAGGTGCACTCCAATATACTCTTATCTTTTCACGACTTGACACCCAAAATTTCTGTGTTGGCTCAGGCAATTTACAAGAATTTTTGTAAATTGTCTTGAAGGCCAACATGGCATGTAGAACTTTACAATAATAAAAAAAGATCAGACGGGTTATAGAGGCACATTAAAGGTTATTACGTCCATATATCAATAATATTTTAACTTGCTAACTGGTTTTGAATGTTAGTGACACATATTACATTGCTCGGTCGCGAAAGATCGCTAGAACATTTAGTACATACCTCATATGCGTAATAATCTATTTGCGTTTGTTGGGACACATTTTTCGGCTGTGTTTGTGTACTGTAGAAATTTAGGAGGACAAATTTGAGAAAATATGTAATTCAGCTATATACTTGCTCCATATTCAGCTTACCCTCTATATTCAGCAAACTTGGCATCCTCCAATTACACAGGTTAACAAATGTAAACGTTTTTGAGGTAACATTGCTGAAAGTAGGTGTATATGAAGTATTTTGTAGTTCTAAATCCGAAAATGATAAGCTAATTACAGTAACATGTACAGCTTTTATGTTACAGGGGGTCGGTAGTGGGAAAAAAAAGGAGACGACATACTTACAATCTAATAGTTATTTAATATAAACATGTAAAACATTTGAAATCTATGCAAAGATATTATCTAGGATTATTTGAATTAAAAATATATTACATGAGATGTCATACAGCGACAAAAACTTTCAGTTTTTCCTCTTGTGTTCTGTAGCATCATCTCTTTATAAAAACCAGCAGTAGTCGCCCAACAAAGGTCCTGATATCCTGTGCTCATACCTGTGAGTATACTGCTCCCAAATTTTTGGGAAAAAATCCAAATGGGAGTGTAAAAAATGCATTTTTAAGGACACGTGACACCCTAGTATTTTGTAGACTTTCAAGAGTTCATTTATTAGGTTTTTATAGTTTTCACCTTTTTTGTTACGCAGAAATCCTTTCTCTACTTTTATAAAATACTTTCAAGCTGCCAATTCCTTTTCATTTAGTTTGTCTTGAAAATGGAAATCACCTAGAGGCTTCCTTATTTGAGGTCCAATAAATATGCCTTCTTTTAGATTTGTAATGCATCTACTGCACTAAATTTACGTGACAACTCACACAGCAAATTTGAGGAGCCCAACTTTTATCTTGATTTTCAATTTGACACTTAAAATATAAAACCGTTTTTTGACCGTCTGAGATATAGATCTAGCTTGTGACTTTAATACAAGTCGTCCGCATATATAAAAACAAAAACTTATCCACTGGAATTTTGCAAAATCGACAACTAGTACTTGTCATTTTATTAAAATCGACTTAAACACTTAACTGTACTGTAAACTAGACAGACACAAACTAAAGTATAGAAAACAATAAAACTGCCCTTAAAGGTTCACAGAATACTGTTGAAATATCCTCTCACCCTGTCTTGTGGTAATTCCTACTTTGTTCAGTCTAAAGTCAGGTATAAATAATTTCAAAAACCCCAAGATATAAGGAAGAAGCAGTTACTTGAAAATGGGACGAGCTAGGCCATTTATGTGGGAAAAATGTTTTATTAACTACCCAAATGAGACGCAAAAAGAGCATTCGCATCAATGTTACAAAAATCATGTCAACCTGTTATAACTTATTTCAGGCATTATATTTCACCGAGATTTGTAAATATGTGATTTTGTTAAGTTCTAGATGTTTTATGGCCATGGTATAATGAGGTTGATGCAAAGATGTTGGCATTACTCTCTTAAAAACCGAACGAACCTATTAAACCAACACAAGTCAAGTGATATGCTTTATCTAACTTTATTAGTCTTTGTTTGATTTAAAGGTTGTTTGATCTATAAAATATATACGTAATAACATGATGGAATCGAAAAACTTTTGGATTTTACGCTACAAATTGTTCTGTTGCATTAGGTTTCTATTTGGACCACTTGTGTTCTCTTCTAATAAAATATGAATACATTTTTAAAAACTGGACTTTTAGAACTTGAAACGCTATTTAGTGTTTTATTTGGATCAAACATATAAATTATTATTATTACAATCAGTGGCGGAGAAAAACAGTGAAAATATTAAATTAATTACAATTTTGGTTTTTGGATTTATATTGGTATGTGTATTTAATACAAATTGGTAAAACCTCATGAAAATATTGTTTTTAAAATGTACATCCCTTTAAGATTATTCACGTCTTTGACTAATAGTAAAATATTAATTACAATAAATAAACATTTCTGCTATTTTGTTGTGTTGTCACCAACGTTGCTTGATTTTGCCTGCACCTTTTCTAGAATGAAAAGTCGACCCATAAGGGTTAAGACTTGGGGGTCTTAATAGAAGGATGTTGAGGATTAAAAACGAAAAATTCTTCCAAGGGACATCCTGCATACGGCGATATGTTGTATATTTTGTATAAATTGTAAAATACCAGGTTGAATGCGGTTTTTTTTACATGGAATTGAACGACTTTACTGCACACAGTTTTTTGGAAGCGGGTACGGCACTGCGAGTTTTTTCCAAACGAACTAACTGCACGGAGCTTCAATTTTTGGAATTTGCGTTACGTATTGTTGATTGGTTTTCGAAACATTTAGGGCAGCAATATTGTCAGGAGAACGAGTTTCAGTGTACCGAGGGTTTTTGTATAATGGGGTACAAACGATGTAACGGAATTAAAGATTGCGATGACGGTAGTGATGAAGAAAATTGTCCAACAATCCCTCCCGGTATGTCTTGTATTAATTTATTTTTTATTTTTCTAGTTTTTGTCCAAATTAGTAGATGTCAGGATTTGAACAGAGTGTCAAACAAACTACAGTTTTGATTTGTTTTAACGCACATCTATGAAAGAATCTTTATTATATTCTAATTATTTATGTTCATATCAAATACGTTTAAGTTAATATTAGAAAAAATGTTTTTATTTAGATTCATAAAATGACCAATAGCCATACTTCTTCTTAATCGTACTGCTTGCCTACGAGCATCGTGACAGCATAATATGTATATTATCATACTTGCTGAACCTTGTCTCGCCATTTTTCTCTGATCTCGGCCGTTAGTATGCAGTGATATTTGGCCTGATATTTGGCCAACGTAACGTGTGGGTGGCCTTTTTCCCTCTATCTTTCCCTGTACAACGAGCTTTTCAAGGAAATCATTCTCTCTTCGCATGATGTGGCTGAAATACTTCAGTATCGATTATTGAATTGTTTTGCTAAGTCTTTCAGTAATGTTGAGTTCGGTCAGAATGGATTCATTAGTGTGTTTCTCAGTCCACGGGATCCTGAGCATACGTCTTCATGTGAACACTTCGAAGGCATCAATAAGGCATCAAATTCTATCAGCTGTTTTTAGAGTCCAAGACTCGGTGGCATATGATACAAGGTGAATATGAGTGTTCTCGCTAGCCTCCTTTTAGGGTTTTTACTTATTCCGTGGTCTGTCCATATGCGTGTTAATTTGGCGATTTTTTCCATAGCGATTCTTCTTATTTCAGGCTCGCAGCTACCTATATTTGATATATTTGCACCCGGGTATATAAAGTGCTTGATCACTTTATCAATCCCGGCTAGGGAGATTGGCCCGGTCTCCACCTCAAGTGACCTTGATTGATTATCATTATCTTGGATTGTACTAAGTTATTTCTGAGCCCACCTTTTTGCTAAATGCGTCCACGCTCTTCATCAAGTCTATGATTTCCTCCTCTAACTTTCCAAGCAATGTTGTGTCATCCACATATCGGAGATTCAATATCCTCTTTCCCCCGACACATTCACGGCCGTCCCAATTTTAAATTACTTTTCGGATGATCCATTCTCCATACAAGTTGAATAGTATAGGAGAGAGAAGGCATCCGTGTCGCAATCCTCTATACACCGCAAAACGATCGCTCAGCTGATCCTGTAGTCTCACTTGTGCTTCGGCTGATCTGTACAGATTAGCAACGAGATGACAAAGGCACCATTTTATTTGATCAAGAGCTTTCTGGTAGTCTATGAGGCACAAGTAACCAGATTTAGTGAATTCTTTAAGCTTTTCGACTACCTGTTTAATGTTCAATATGTGTTCCCGTGTGCCTTGTCCGGGCACGAATCCCGCTTGTTCTTGGAAGATTTCAGGGTGAATGTATGCTTTCGTTCTTTCATGGATTATATTGAGTAGCACTTTGCTTGAGTGAGAAATTAAAGCTATCATTCGATAGTCTGAGTATTGCGTTTTTGGTCCTTTTCTGTAGATGGGAATGAATATAGATGTTGTCCAGTCAGTCGGCCATATACTATACCAATACTATTGTATATATATATATATATATATATATATATATATATATATATATATATATATATATATATATATATATATATATATATATATATATATTGTGTATATATATATATATATATATATATATATATATATATATATATATATTGTGTATATATATATATATATATATATATATATATATATATATATATATATATATATATATACATATATATATATATATATATATATATATATATATATATATATATATATATATATATATATATATATATATATATATATATATGCACACACATTTCAAATCGACATTCATGATCCTCCTCAAACAACTTATACTTACTTCGAAGTGGATGCCCTTGATCAGTGCTGCGTGGATACTCTTACTGGTTTCGGTAATACTTTACCAGAATGTCATTCTAATGATCCTAGCTCTATCACGTGATTTCCTTTCGACTGTGTATCCAGTTGAGCGGAAGTTTGACTCCCACATCAAGATCGTTTTTACGTTCTGGTACAGATATATTTCGACCCAGCGCGGAGAGGCTGCATAATGTGTCTCTGTGTCGCTATCACAGAATGGTTTCAACTGAAGATCAGTTCAAGACCAATTTGCCCGTTTAACGGCGTACCTAAGGAGTTATTTCTTTTCGAATGTCGAATTTTATACTACTGCCTAATGGTATCAATTAGGAGATCCTTTTCGACTTCAATATCCAATTACATATAGCGATACTAGTAGCTTTCTATACTGAAATTAAACTAGCACAAGATCAGCAACTATTCTCATCTTTCAGTCTTATATTCGCGTTGCTTATATATTAAAATTTATTCATTCCAAATTTACACATTCCAAATTTACTTCTACTCATGTAATAAACCCACAGAATAAAATTTATAAATTCGTTGAAATGCATACAAATTTAATATAAACAGGAATAAATTGAAGACAAAAGGTTTTTTAAAAAGATAATTAATAAACCCATAGGTTGTTTTTTTTAACTTCTGGTTAAAGGTGTTTTAGAACAGATAAACTCTTAGATGTACGTTATTAATATATATATATATATATATATATATATATATATATATATATATATATATATATATATATATAATTTTTATTAAAAATAAACATTCTGTATTATGCCTGACTAAAATTGATTTATCACGAAATGTTCAACCACGAAACACAATAATGTATAGGAATATAAGAAGAGCAGGTAATTTATAAGATGTTTGTATTTTTATCAGGTTAAATTATTTGGAAATTTATTGGATATTTCCATGCCCATTGTCGTGCCAACAATCTATAAATGTTTGTTTAGGAAAAAAAGAACGCTGCAATTGATTCGGAATCATTCGCGTTTTTACGATGGAAGATGTAATTATATTTCGACCGATATGATTTTTTGCGCCATAAAAACGAATTTCAACGTGACAATTGATCTGATTAGCGTCCTAATCTTTCATGAAAAAAAAATATATATAGAGGCGTCTCGCAATTGATTCACTTACGATTATTAGTATATTAACCAAAAATTCCAGTTTTTAGTGTTGTGTAGTAAGTTAATTCAGTGTCTTTTTCATGATTTACGTAGCCCATTAATAAAAAACATTAACAAGTATATTTGATATTCGCACGCATTTTTTCAGTTATTATAAATCTTTAGATGTGCTTTCAAGTAGGGCTACTATTTTTTTCCTTTATTCGATATAACGTCTCGAAATAAATCTTAGATATTTTTACGAGGATCGTTCAAAAAACTATGATATTCGTCAATAATGATGAAGATTCGTTTAATGGCATGCAGCGAAGTTTCAGACCCATGCATTCAGTTGCTTGTTTGTAGTATATAGAAAAAATGGATATAATTGAAATTCAAATTGTTCAAAAATACTTTGTTTTATGTGCTTATACAAAAAGAGTTAGGTTCTACTTTAAAGTAGCCCATCTTTTTCGATGTTAAGAAAGTGAACTGCTGAATTTATTATTATTTATTATTTTTAAGTGGTCTATGTCCAGTGAAGATGGTGTACACTCAGTCAACGTCACAAGAATCAACAATATCGAATTAAATGGCCAACGAGGTTGTTGACATTATAAACATCTCAATAATGTGTCCACTTCATTTTTAAATTGTTTTGAGTATGAAACGATAAGGTTCATATATAAGGTTCACCTATATTTACATTTCTACATGCAGTATATTCATCATATTTGGCTCCCAATGATTATTTCCTCTTCCCAAACCTGAATAAATAGTTAGGATAAATAATAAGTTAGGTTAGGTTCACTTCAAATGACGAGGTCAAAGCTGAGTAAACCGTTTGGTTGTATGCCAGATTGCCAAATCGCGTTCCAATGACCATTAAAAATAGAACGATAAGCCTGCATTTCTTTACAGAAAAAACATGTTTGGCTATTCGAAAATTATTTTGGTTTAGCCAATAGGGTTGTTTGATTGTTAGAGTGCAATAAAATCTGATGCATGTAATATTAAAAACAATTTCTAAACAAATACTCAAGGTGTAAGGGACATGACTTTTGTAAATTTAATCGATTATTCTTTACATTATTTCGAACAAAAAGTTTTCTTAAATGATGTATCGAAAATGGCACCATTTTTGTGAAAAATACATTGGCGATGTTGCCAATTGTTAGGAAGATTCAATTTTTTGTTTCTTTGACCGCTTAAGGTATTATTTGAAAATAGAATGTTCCATAATATTTTAAAGCCAATTATTCAGTATTTGTATTACCTATTTATATATTACAGTATTTTTTTTTATTTAACAAAGTAAAAGGGAAAATTTACACCTTAAGGTCGTTTTATGTCAAAGTTGAAATTACTTGCAATAATTTTTCATACTATAATACGTTTTAAACGATTTATATCACATTAAGAAACACATGATTAATTATTTTATTAAATTGAATGTTCAAAGTGTCCAAAATTTGATTCTAAGCAAGCCTGACACTGTTCTAACGTATTTTCCCGAACACATTGAAAAAGTCCTGATATATTTTTAATCTGATTGTTGCATCTCCGTAAATAAGAAACATATCCTGATATTTGCGCATAGAACACAATTTTGGTCTTAAATTAAATATTAATGCACACACGGACACTCATTCAAATATTTTTTGTCGCCAACATGCAATCTCAATTAGTCACTTTCATAGGAGTTTATTAATTATATATCAAATATGTTTTTAAACATATATATGCTTCAGATGATAATTATTATCATATCCTTTCGGTTGGTGATTTAATACTTTTTTTCTGCAATTTTTTTTGCGGAAACCTTTTTTGCTAAGTTTTTTACCCTTGTAAAAAACTTTTTTCTATCAAATTATTTGAAAAATGGTTAGTTAAATTTAGAAATGATATTTCGCTTACACCCTGTACATATACTGTGGAACATCTTGTCTGTAAAATATCTGAGACTTATATACGAAAGAATGATGCTTTTTAATATACCCTTCACCAAAACAACCAAAACACAATATAAAAACAGTGAACTATTTGGTTTTAACATATGTCTAGGCACTGCAATAACTTCTACATGTAGTATTCTTAATAAAATTACCTGTTTTACTCTAAATAAATATACAAGTATTTTACTATTTAAGTAGATTAGATTAAATAACTGGTGTAGGTTTTCAAGCAGACGTTAGTTAATACAGCATACCAGCTAGTTTTAGTTTTATCTGGCATTAAAAATAGCGCTTCTCAATCAACATAACTTTCACTTTAGAAGAAAAAGTGTCTGTAATCAGCGTTCATTTTCATATTTTCGTGATTACATTCACTCTCTAATTCCGCTTTAATCTGTTAATTTAAAAGAGGGTTTTACAATTTATGCAGCTATATGTCTGAAACTGTTCAATCAAATATTGCATCATATAAGAAAACGATCTATTTTTAAATCAAATAGAATAGTTAGCATCAAAAATAGAATATAAATAGTCTCCATTAAAGCAATATTGATGAATATTTCTGGATTATTTATTTTGCTGTTTTGCTGAATTATGTTCTCATAAACACATTTTTAACGGCATAATAACTTATTTTATATATTTTTTATGATACCAATATTTTTCATGATATAAATCTGAATATCGTTTTCGTATTTGATGCCTTTGAAATTAGAAAAAGAAGTGAGACGTAAATTGCAAAACCTGTTTTCTGCGCAATCTAATCGCTCTTTTGCTACGCACCGCTTCATCTATGCACAGATACATACCCGCCATGTGGCGCTAATGATTTCATCTGCTCTGACGGCACTTGTGTGGACGCTACCTATCGCTGTGACGGATACAATGACTGCTCCGACAAATCTGATGAGCTGGGCTGCGATGGTGATATTGGTGGGTATTATTTGCTTTACATCTTCATGTTGCGACATATCCATAAAAAACTAAATTAATAAGATGGACTATCAAATTGCTGTCCAAATTGCAGCGTCACACTTTATCACCTATCAATTATTATCAATTATTGTCTTTGTGTTCTTACCTAATTTTCTAATATGTCCACCCATATTTTTTCTATTCTTTCAGAAGGTCTTTTTGTGCGTTGTATTCTGTTTTTGTCAAATGCTCTTTCTTTATTCCTATAATGTATTTTACAAACAGAATAAATTTTCCTCTCTTATAAAAGGGTTTGAGCTAGAGATATCTTCCCATTCAAAATAAACTATTTTTCTGACATTCTGACATGATGAGGTCGTCTTTCAACCTCATTTCTGACTTTATTTGTTAAAGATATTTTCAGAAGATTTTAGTATTTATCCAACCTCTCGCTTCTTTGTTTTTTTTTTCATAAATTATCAATTATTGACATAATGTTGTTTTTTCACCATTTTCAAAAATTACACATTTTAAATCAATTTTTATATCAAAATCTTAGAGATTTTCTACAGAACATCAAAATATGTCGCAGATTGAGGAATTATAGACCAGTAATTTGGTGTCCAATCTATTTATTTCTACGTTTCTAACTTCTTTCCGCAATGTTACTCTTGAGCTTATTTCCGCACTTTATAGATCGTTTTTAGGAAATTCTTCTTATTATTCCTCATGGCAGGTCATGGTCAAGAATACTGTGGGCAAAAGTTTCATTCTTTCCTGTTTTATTTCATTTTTCTTGCTTTTTATATTTCAAGATATTTTTTTATTTTAAGATATAATCTTTTGACACATTGCTTACACTTTTCATACTGCTTTACTTTTGCTTGGTTTTGGTATACAAAAGCGTACTTATACCTCTCAATTAGCTGTAAATTCGAACTAATTTATATTTTTAGTTTTCTCTAGCTTACCTTCCTTATAGGAAACAGGAAAGTTTATTGTGTAGAATAAACTTTCATAATATGCCCAGCATTTTTCTTAGGCGCAACATTGACAACATATTCATATTTTCATTTTTAAATGATGGCCTAACTGGTTTCGTCGGTGTATTAAAAGAAGTGACACAGTTATACCGTAGGCTGTAATATAAATGAAAATAGACGTTGCTTAATTACTCAATTAATGACTTTATACTTATTATTTCTTGATTTGATAATATATGGATATGAACCAACCTTAAAGGTGAATCCAGATTGATGATATGTTATCTATATACTCGTGTCATTCATCGAAACAATTATCACTTACATCCAATATTTGGATCTTAGAACTGGCTTCACCTTTGATGCAACTAATTCTTCGGGAAATAGTAGAAAAAAAACCTAAATCTTTATCTAACAGTCGTTGTTTGTTTAGTCTTCATTCTGCTACATCCCTAAAATTCCGCCGAGATATATTAAACTTTCTATATCCTCTGTTTTTTTCAATAATAGCTTTTGCTCAGCTAAGCTTTGCTACCTAATGATATACTACGGTAAATGATAAATTAATCGAATGGTAAGTATTTATCATAATTTGGATTTATATTAAATATATTTTACTAATCAGAAAGGCCAAGTATTTTGACTGGAAATAAAGGTATATTATAAAAATTCGTGCTCACTTATCACTCTTGTAACAATTAGTAAAAAATAAATTGTAAACAACATAAAACATATTAATTACTTATTGGGTATTGCCTATGTTGGATTTGGTTTGATTCTAATAACAATAAACATTAATAATATATAATTTAAAGTGAATTATTATATTCATAGATACAACTAGACCTAATGAATGTCCCCCCGAAAAAATCTTATGTAATGACGGTTCCTGCGTCCCCGGCACAAAATGCGATCAAATTTATGATTGTATCGATGGCACTGATGAAGATAATTGCATTTACTGTAATCAAGATCAGTTCCCGTGTATTTCCGGAGGTTGTATAGACCTTAGACTTCGTTGTGATGGCCTCTCTGATTGTAAAGATCATTCAGATGAAAAAGGCTGTGGTAGGTTTCGTAGAATTGATGTAGATGTACGATAGATATGTTGAATTAATTTTTTGCCGATCTATAGATATATAAATGAATATAATTAATTATAATAATTTATTATTTGGGTGATTTATAAGTTTGCCTGCATTTTTTTGTCAATTTTTCCGTTAATGTATGGTAAATTTTTCATTAACTAACTCACTTTGTTGCAAATTGTTCTGTTTATATCATGCTAGTACTACTTCTTGTTCTTAGATATAAAAAGTCGTAGTTACTTTGACCGTCTTCAGATTATTCAGCCTCCCCTTTACGGGGAAAGCTAACAGTGTTACCAAATTGAACACTACGCCATAAGTCTCATTACTATATATTCACACCTCGTATATCTACACCACCGTCTTTGCGCAGGAGATGCTTATCAAAATAACAGGCCGACACGAACGTGGCTGTTTCATTGATTAACCGTTTTGTATAAAATATTTTATCACCTTTCACATTGCATAATTTCGTAGCTGTTTTCGTTACTTTGAACTATCGATGATACAAAATATCTCCATTTTTTCACTTGTTCATTTCACTTGTCATTTCCACTTGTTTTCAGTGTAACCCGTCAATTTTTTTCGTTGTTCGCCCCTATTCATCTAGGGTCGACCTCTCGTTCTTCTCCCCAACAATGATCTCCATTGTTGTATTAGGTTATTCTATGTCGTGTGGTGTTTTAGTCTTGAAATTTTGACCAAGAAACATCACTAGAGCAACTCACTCTCTCACATCTTTAACATTCGTTTTGTTTTGGATTCAGTTATTTGATTTTGGGACCGACCATTTTTCTAACACATAGCTCCATTGATCCTTATGTTTTAGCTGTTTTGTTTATGTTAGTATTTATAACTGTTGATATCTGGGAGTCATACGTTAGTATGATTAATATATGCTCCGATTAGATATGTTTATCATATACTACGAGGAGCAGTTAATATTGGAACACCCTATTCTTTTTAAGTATCCATTTAATTTCCCTAGAGCCTAAAGGCTAGGTGGCTATTCATTGACCTTTTACATTAAGATTCTTATCATGAGCAAATAGTTTGAAGCAATCTTTTCGAAACTCAGCTTGTTCAGCTAGTTTGTAAACATCGATTTTGTGGGGTTATTCAATGGTTATTTTTCTGTTGAAAAAAAAATGAAAACACTTTGACAATACGGGGGTTGCTATTTATGTATCCGAAATTGGCAGAAATGGAGTTGCTAGGCGCCATCTGACACATACGTCATAAAGTTTGACATTTTTCACTGTATACGTAGTCCGAACGTTTTGACATTCGGACGCTATTTCTGTTATTTAATGATTTAAAAATTTCATTTCAGTCAAAAAATGGAAATTAACTCATAAGAATTTTCGTGCGATGATTTACTAGAACTTTCGACGTGGATCGTCGATCTCAACAACAGTGCATTGATCAATTTACTTCGACTTTTGCATCAATCTCTAACACCTTCTAAAACTACTGTATATCACTGGCTTAGTTCAATCAATCATGGCCATCGTTCTTTCACGGGTGGATTTAAAGAAGGTCGTCCAAAATCGGTTGTTGTGCCAGAAAACATCGATATTGTGCGCAAAATAATAAAACAAGATCGTCATGTGACATAACGAGAGATTGAGACATCCCAGGGTATTAATATGGCAAACATGCACAAGATTTTATATAAACATTTAGCCGTGAACAAGATTTATGTGCGTTGGATTCTGCATAATTTGACAATTGCTCAAAAAAAGGCTCGTGTCGAGTGGTGCAAAGAAATGCTCAAAAAATACAATCATGGTGCATCAAAAGTCTTCTATAACATCTATACAGGTGACGAATCTTGGATCAATGCGAATAAGCCCGAAAGTAAACAGCAGTCGACTCTATGGGTCTTCCAAAATGAGCCAAACTCAACGGAAGTTGTTCGTACAAGAAGCACATCGAAGCAAATGGTCGCCTGTTTTCTTTTTTTTGATACATGGGCATATGGCTATAATGTTACCAGATAAACGTAGAATGATCAATTCTGAATAATACACAACCCTTTATTTGCCAAAAGTCTTTAAAGAAATAAGAAAAAACAACCAGTGACGCAGGATCATTCTTCACCATGACAACGCGAGGCCTCACACGCCGGGCCGAACAACTCAATATTTGACCGGTCAAAACTTGGAATTGATGGGTCATCCGCTGAACAGCCCTGATGTGACATCCAATGATATCTTTTTGTTTCTGTCCGTGAAGAATAAACTACGTGGCTACTAAAAGACCATTTTCAATGATAAATTTTTGGTTTTATTTAATATTCCGGATACATAAATAGTAACACTCATATTAGTCTCAATGGTCAGTAATATTTTCGATTTCCATTTATTAAACAATTGTATAATTAGGCTCTTATTGCATTCGTTAGGGATTATTATTTCATTCAGACATTAATTGAATAAGTTTCTCACTGTCGTCATTATTTTGGTTTTACCTTTTTTCAGCATCTTAGCAAGGATTCCCTCTAGTCAGGGAGCTTTATTGCTGTTCAACTTTATCAAATCTTTTTCGATTTAACAAGTTTTTAAGTCTGGTAGATTATTCGAATTTTAGTTTATAATTGTTTGGTGAATATTTTCTTACATGTCAAGGTCAATTTTTTTTTTGAGGTATATATAAAAAGATAATACAATAAGGATATCAGAACTTTGAAACGTAATAGCGACAGCACTGATTAAAATGTAAATGTCACCTATAGACTTCTATGTCAAGTATATTGAGTCAATTCATCATGAAAATATTTATGATTCAACAATTGGACTCAAAGTAATTGGAAGGTGACCCTCATTTTGGGGAAAAATAATATCTTCCGATGAAGCTCACTTCTGGCTTATGAGTTTGTAAATAACCATAACTTTGGGATTCGGGAAGATGAAAATCCTTAAATAATTCAGGAGTTAGCTCTTCATCTTCAGGGAGTCACTATTTTGGCTGAAGGAGTAATATGATCTTATTTTTTTTTGAAGACGTGATGGAA
This sequence comes from Cosmopolites sordidus, assembly GCA_031761425.1. Lineage (NCBI taxonomy): Eukaryota > Metazoa > Arthropoda > Insecta > Coleoptera > Curculionidae > Cosmopolites > Cosmopolites sordidus. The sequence goes on from JARFXV010001156.1 coordinate 250,948, forward strand.
TCATGTTACTTTAATGGTAAACGCTATAGGAATATGCTAACAGAATATCTTTGGCCTGAAATGATAAATGTGCATATAAATAATGTTTTCTTTCAACAAGCCGGTGCGGTGTGACCTGTCACACATCCAGCCAAACAATCGATTTATTGCAAGAAAAGTATCCTAGGCGCGTTCTTGTTTTACTTTTTGTGGCATTATGTTAAATCTCTGGTTCTAGCAATTCTAAACATTAAACGAAACGTTTCGGCCACCATTGAAAATATACCATGCGATAGGTGTGAAAGAGTAATTGAAAATTGGTTCTCCAGAATGTATTCCATGAGACGAAGTCAAAGGGGACATTTGAATGATATTATTTTCAGAACATCTTGCCATTATTTGTTTTTCAACATAAAATAAAAATTACCGGATTATCGCTTGTAGTGATTATTCTGCCTTATTTTATAGTTCTGACACTCTTATTGGATAACTCTTTAGTGGGACAACTATTGAACAAATCATATTTGTATGTTTTTCTACGTTTCCATTTTGGTATTTTATTAATATAACTATTTTCTTTTCATTATACTTCCTTAAATGTTCTGTTATTTTTTCTATCTATTTTTGTTCTTCTGCAAAACAAATACAAATAGCAATCTACTTCAAATACAAATACAAAGAACTGTTTGCTTTCTAATAGCATCAAAAAAACAACAGTCTGAACTCATGGATCACCCATCTACTTATTTTTTGACGATATTTTTTAAAAAAATTATAGAGATCAATAGTGAAATGTAATACATATGAAGGAATTTTAAAAAAGTTTTCTAACCCTCTTTAAGCCAGTTATTACTACTTTCTTTTTTAAACCGTAATTTTCGTAATTTTTTATATTTCTAATTTTTAAATATAAAGAAAAAAAATTTTAACAGCTGTTTCTTGTGCCATAATAGAGAACTTTTAAATTTCCTTGCGTATGTAAATTTTGAACGGATTTTTAGCAAAGATAATAAGAGTTTGTAACTGAGATTTCAAAATCAATCGTGAACAATTTAACGTCCTCACTATCGTACTTGCATTATTATCTACCTACAAAGTTCTTATAGAGTTTGTCTTTTTGCTTTCTTCTTTTAACTAGTCTTCAATTCTCCTAACGACTATATTAATTTAGTTGGTGATACTAAATCTCTTGTTGGTTTTTGATTTGGATTATCTTAATGCATTGATTCCTAATGAACCTGCCACTAAGATTGCTTTGGATTTCTTTATGAAATTAATTCCTAACAACTTAGCAATTAACATAAAAGTTTTGACATTTCTTCATTTCCCTGTAATAAAATAACAGCACGATGAAAATGATTTATTCATTTTGAAGTATACTTTTAGTATCTTACTTTAATTAATTTATCTAAGCTTATAACGCTATTTTTATTAATTTTACTGGAAAACCCGAAATTATTGCATATTCAGTTTTTGCTTATATTTATAATTGAGATTCTGATAAAAAATCAATCAGAATGATAATTGTGAAAAACAAAACTTGCTTTTTAAAATCAAAAACATTACAAGATCAGGCAATATGACTAAATTATTAGACTTTAATGTCATAAAAATATATATTACATGTAATACTTTTGCTCTTGGTAAAAATATCTAAAAAAATATATTTATATGATCTTTATGTAACAATTCAACATTCAGATTGGCGTATAATTTGCTGAGGTGACTTTCAAATTTTGTTTCATTTGTTTAAATATGGAAGTCTTTCTTATCCTGGGGAGCGTTCTAGCGCACTAGTTCTTTGGGCGATCCACTCCCATTGAAATTTTAAGTTTTAGAAACAGAGCATTGTTCTGTTCAGCCCCTCATCACTTGTGACTATATTTTCAATGGTAATTCTGTGACAATTCTGTGACAATATTTAGTTTCATTCTATAAGCAATTATCAAAGTGAGAACACACCTTACATCTGTTCAAATAACCTTGTAATATTTTTTTAACTTCTTTAGATAGTCCTAACTACTTTAATCTTTATTATATGGCCCAAATTCAGATCCTTACCAATATTCAACTGACTTTTTCAATGTTATAACATCTTCGGATTTCCATACTTCAGATCATTTTCAAATTAGTTCTAGTTGTCCTTGAATCAGACGCTTTGATCAGCCGGAATAGTTATAATCCCTGTTTTCTGGGATGCACAAGATATTATCTTCCTTGACTATTTGGTAAAGGGGAAGACAATCACAGAATAGTATTATACTGCATTATTGGTTAAATCCCACGAATAATTGATTAAAAAGGTCGCCCTTATTTGGCGAAGCAAGAAGTGCTGTGACTATTCACCCGCCGTTACAATAGCGAAGTTGGTTAAAAATGCGCTACGAATTGATGCCGTATCCACCTGATTCTCCGGAATGACCCTCTCCGACTGCTTTAACTATCCAAACATGACGAAATGGGTAGCTGAAAAGAAATGTTCATCAAATGAAGAAAATATCTCTGAAACGGAGAACTATTTTGCAGACTTCGTACTTTTTGGAAGCCATAAACCAATTGGAAAAAAAATATTAAGGAACAATATTTCATTTGAAAAGTATCTGATTTCTCATTCACTCTACCCTCGTTTTTTTTTCTGACGAATTTAAAATCTCCTAATCATTATAATTTTTAAGTTTATTATACATTTACTTACATTACATTTGGTTCATTATATCGTTGAATAAATTGAATGATTTCATCATACTCATGACCCTCACGATCATGGGTTTAATCGATCGATAAGTTTAATAATTAGTTGATGTTTGATGATATAATTATAGGTCTATAAAACATGATGAAATAAAAAAAATCATATGAAGCTTCTATAACCGTCTTTAATTTATGCGCAGAACGCGCAACAGATTTTATGCAAAACTGCTTAATACAAATATTCGTATTGCCCGATAAAGCCTAGAATTATGTACTAATTATTCACAAGGACTTTCTTCAAGTCACTTGGACTTCTTCACTAATAAACCTTTGGTGTGATGTAATTCTTGATTGATTTTTTAAAATTCTATATAGGAAATGAATGTGAAGTCAACGAATTTGATTGTGGAGACGGTACTTGCGTGAGTATCAATACTAGATGTGACGGTTATGAACATTGTCTAACCGGCAGAGATGAAGACCGCTGTCCCAGTAAACGTATGATCTTCTTTTTTTCCTTTATTATATTTATGAATATCCGATATTTTAGCCGTATGTCGCGGTGATGAGTTGGAATGCGGTGATGGATCCTGCTTCAACATCCAAAGGAGATGCGACGGTTATATGGATTGTTTGAATGGCAGAGATGAGGAATCTTGTCCTCCACGTACGACTTCGTTTGTTTCTAAGCTTGCTGATATTTTCTTCCCTTTCGTTCTTTCATATTTTCTATTTACCTGCCTTAATCTTAGCTTATTAAGTTGGTAAGATTATATTATATTGGTGTTCAAAATTTTATAAATTAATCACAACCATGGATAGACTTTACTAGTTGAAATAAAAACTATTACAATTGATTAATTTTAGTTATAAGAAAAACATTAATTTATTATAGAATGTATATAATTGGGACATCCAACATTTAATTAAATCTTGCAAGACATATCTTACAAAATCTTGGTTGTTGAAAATTTTTTCCTGTAATAGGTAATCGGGAAGCTTGGATAAGTTAGTTGGCGAGAGGGTAATTGAGTATGTTAGTTGAGGCAAAGTTTTATAGGGAAATTTGTTCAGCTTGTTATGTAGGAGAAATTTCCTTTTTCCTTGAACCACTTCTGTGCTGCTGTCAATTTCCGTGCACTTTATTAGTTTCTTGACAATACTTTTCTGTCATTATAGTTTTACCAGGATTTAGAAAATTATTGTGAATGACTTATGATAATAGTACAGGTTTACTATACTATCACTATTACTTTCTTTTTAAATAATAATATATAGTGTTAGTTATCTGACCAAGGTAGAACCTTGATTTCTTTTTTTCTCTTACTGTAAGGAATACCGTTATGGTTTTGATTTTATGACACGAGGCTAAATTGTACATAAGCACCTGTTCCTCACGATCAGGAAACTATATCATTCTGTTCTCGATGATCTCTATGCGTCGTGCCTTTTGCAGATATCACAGAGCACACAATTATGATTATTGGATGTTTTACCTTTTTCACAAGGCTGCCAGAGTATTTTTTTTTTACTTTTCACACAAATGAGCTTTTATCCTGCAAAATTTTTAGAAAGTTGACTCGTCAGGAAAGGAAACTTGTAAACCATAAAAATAATCATAAAAAAAATTGAGAAATATTCATAATAATATGTTATGTTTTCTTAATTTCAGTGTTCCGTGCTCATATTTCTATATACTTTACCCCATTCCAGTTGCTTATCTTTTCAATGACATGAGACTTTTTTGTTTTCTGATGTCCTTTGATCCTTTGGCTATCGTTTGGATATCCCAAGCTACCAAGATTTTCTGAAAAATTCTAAAACGAACTCTTTTATGGAAGTAGAAAATTGTTTTTTTTTCACCCAATTTTATTAAAATTAGGATCATCCCTTCTATTAATTCCACGTAATTACCCTTTGCATCGCTTGAAAAACCAAACACTAGGCATTACATTTAAACTCATTCATTTATTCAGTGAAATGTGAATGTTTTAAAAGCTGTCATCTTTGAGGAGCATTATCCTTGTGCTCCAGTGATTCCTCGTAAAGTCCAGAAATAGAAGGCATTTACAAATTGATTCATAAATCTCAGGTTAATATGCGAGGGTGGAAAGATGATTTTGTCTTTTTCAACCAATGGTTTTTTATCACATTTTGTTCTCATTGAGTCCTAATATTTATTGATGACAAATTTGTACTTGTAACTATGATATTATCGTTTTTCTCATGCTAGCCCTGTATCAAAGGACATAGTTCAAATTTCGTTTTGAATTGTCAATAATAAGGCGCCAATCGCCTGGCGTCTATTCTGGAAAAGCTTTTTCAGGTTTTCCTATTACAACAACTTATTACATTACTTATTACAACAAAATAATAAGTTATCTTCTGACTAAGAAAAGGTTAGTTAGTTAGAACAACTACGAAAAAAGTAACGTATTTTTGGAGTATGTACCGAAATCTAATGGAATATGTACCCATCTATATCCAAAATAAATTTTTACATTGTTTTTTTATTGGGTTGTATAATAGGAAAAGTGAAAATATATACTTACCAACTTAATTTTAATTTAACGTGAGTTGTATTGGGCTTGTTTTTTTTCTACATAACTATTTATAACATAGAAAACTAAATAATATATTTTTTGCAATTGATTTACTGATATAACCAAATCCATGTATCTAATATATGTTTCATATGTAACTGGTAAACGATGAAATTGTTTTTGTCACAATATATATATATATATATATATATATATATATATATATATATATATATATATATATATATACATATATATATATATATAGATATATATATATATATATATATATATATATATATATATATATATATATATAAAATTATACCAAACCATTTCTCCACGTGGTGCCATCGATCGTCTTCGCCCAACGGCCACCATGTGCCATCACGTATCTCTCGCTACAGGGTTCTAGCCTTTCAGCCGTCATCAGCCAAGCTCCAGATGAACGCAAGGAAAGCAGTTGGGAGAGACGATCGGGTCCAGGCCATATCAACTGGCTACTGAAACAACTATTAATTGGCTATAATGCCGATTTGGATCCGACCGAATTTCTAGAAAGAGTTTCACCCTTTAGGGGGTGTTACTTCTTTCTAATGTACAAAATAAGTTTTCATCTTTCTGTGTCCATTGTCTTATATATTACAGCCACAATTTTTCATTCTGTGAACCCCTCTTTTTACCTTCGATCATTCCTCATGTCTTATTATGTAACAAGTTATAGACAACGTGTTGTTAATCATTTTACGAGTCCGCCCTAATCGAAGGAGGTACCTCCGTATATTCACATTTTAAATTTGTGTAATTTAGAGATATTATCTTTTTTGAGGGTCTCTTTAACATTTGAGCCTCTCTGAGGTTTGAATGCCTCACAGCCACATAAAAATGACTAGATGTCACATGTGACAATACCTACCGTATATTCATGAAACCAGACCTTGCGATTTCAATTCGCATTCTTATCTCCCTTGAGTCGTCCAATATTTGGCTTATACCCAATTATGTGTAATTGTCACTATGATAGTTTTATGAACTGTTTTTTACTGAACACTGAGGTATATATTTTCTGTAGCTTCTAACGGGTGGGGGAAGTATTAGGCTACCATTTAAATTATTTATAACTGTTAAAAGAAATAAGATGGATTTTTTTCCGATCTGTTTACTTCGTTTTCAGATATTGTACTAATTAATTTTTGAAAAATATTTTAACTTTGTGCCCTTTTTAAAGCATTTTCCATACTTTTTATTGACATATCTGTTTTTAATGCAGTGATTTCAGCACGGTCTCAGTCACTCCTCAAAATTCGGCGTAAGGTGCGCGGGAAAATTCCCAATTTTGTAATACATCAACCATTCGATGTTTCTGGAAACTCCTTCAGAAGTGCAATATTTTCAGCGCACTATTTTTGGACCTCTGGTGCCTCTCCTGGGTTATTCCGAATTCTTGAATAAACGATAAATTGTCGTTTTATGAGGCGCCGAACAATCAAACTCAGAATATTTATCCATAATAAAACTAGCACATTTGCACAAATATCATGAATAATGGCGCCAAAATAATATTGTAGCGGTAAACTTGCCACACCCTTTAGTAACTCAAAATATTTAGACTCTTTCAGTGTATTTTAAACTATTGCATGTCCCATGTCTCGTCAGCCTTAAATGACTTTAAGTACTTCCAACTTGTATTTTTTCGACACTCAACACATTTAGATGTGTATCTTCCTCAATATTCTTGCAGAAATAAATAGTATTATAATATATAACAAAAATAGTGTAGTTGACGTATGCCTTGTTGGTATTTCTTAAAGAATCAGTTAAGTCCTTGTACTGCGCTGACTGATTCATATTCATACATCTGATAAGGAGTAGCTTCAAATTATTTTTTTTTGTTTGGAAGCGCCAAATAAAACACGTAGGATATATCTTTTTATAGAATATTTTCACCATATCCATTCTTTATTTAATCAGCTTGAGCAGTTTAGAACTATTATCATAACAATTACAAATATTTCAACTAATTCCATTAGCACTGACCTTTGGTGGATTTATTATTAACAGAAATCAATTAAAAATACTTCTAATATAACTGTTCCTGGTTAAATTTTCACAGAACAATGCAATAGTGATCAATTTGATTGTGGTGAAGGTGTTTGCATCGATATAAATATGAAATGCGACGGCTATTCAGACTGCCTGTCAAATATAGATGAACAAGGATGTCCAGGAGTATCTACAAGTATGAATTACATTTTTTTTGCTTGTATTGTTGGTTGCTGAAACTGCTTGGTTCTGTCTTCGGTGTTTCTTTAGTAATGGGTTGTATTGCTTGTACGAAACATGTGTAAATTTTCTAGTTAATACCATTATATTTTCAGCTACTACAAAGTTTGATATTTTCAATCGTTTAAAGATGAAAAGATATTTTATGTTGTAAGATTAACATCTGATTTGACTACTAAGGTAATCCATAAGTTATGAATAATGAATAATAAAAAAGAACAATTTTCATGAAGATTATTTTCTTTTATTATTTGAAGCTATCTATCGCAAAGTCATGATAAACCATTTCATGACATCCCGTTTTGCCTTTTCATGGTATTGATCCATCCATGCTAGGAATGTACAAAGAAAGGAAAATATGTATATTCCAAACAGAGTGCGAAATTATGCTGGATGTGGTAAAAGTTCATATTCATCGAGTTCTTGGAGCAAATTCTTTATTTGTCCCAAAACGTCTTGTAACGCCCTTGCGGAAGTTTGTCAAGTGCGGCGGTTAATATTAACAATAGCGTGAAGATATATCTCTAATATTAATAAAATATTGGGATCGATATATTATCTACTGCTGGTATGACCTCAACGGCATAAGGCCATACTTCAGAATCAGAGTTCACTGCAGGAAGATGAACCAAAAATGACCGTTCTCCGATATCGGTGTCCATTTCATAGAATTTTCTAAACTAGTTTTGCTCTGCAAAAATTAAGAGTACCATATCACATTCAACTTCGTTTATTTCCCCGTTATTTTGAACTGTTGTTTTCAAAGATAATATATTATTCACAATATGGGAGGAAAATAACTGAATAGCTACAAAATGGTATAAAACACACATAAATTGAACAACTTAATTAGAAGCATTGAAAATGCCATAGAAAAAAAATCGAGGCACGAACTTATGGATTATCTTAACTTATTATAAAACAAAATATTTTCAAAAGCAATTTATTTTTAAATTACAAGAAATGATTAAATCTAATGCGTTTTTTTTCTGATGAAAGGAGTTTCATTAATTTTGTCCAGTATTTGCTTTATATGGACTATTTTCACTATGGTAATATTTTGGGCTAAACAAGTCTAGCTCAATTTTTGTTTTTTGTTTCTCTTTTTAATGCATGATTTATTTTTTCATTGGGACTTTTTCTTTCTAATGAATACTTTGGTTTTAACAAATAACATATTTTATTATATATATATATATATATATATATATATATATATATATATATATATATATATATATATATATATATATATATATATACGTTTCGCCAAAATCCCATTTGGCATGTTCAAGTATTGTCCGCTTCGACTGAAGAGTCCAACTGTCGTGACTCTTCACATGATCAACAGATCGGCACCCGGAATGATTTAGAAACATATATATATATATATATATATATATATATATATATATATATATATATATATATATATATATATATATATATATATATATATATATATATATTACTAATATATATTACTAATATATATTACTAATATTGGGATTTTACGATAACATAGTCTAGTAAGTTTTTAACGCACGTTTGACTGTTAGGAAAAGTCATCTCAATAAGCACTTTGTTTTGTCGTCCATTATTCAAAATTATTTAAGTACAAATTAATGAGAAGACAGTTATTTTAGCTCCTTTTTTCAAATTATTGATAAAAGTCAGTACTTGACGAAATAGTGTAACAAAATTCAATTTTAAAATTTATACAAATAATATTAAGTGAAAAAACTTATAAAAATAATACACATTTTTATAGTTTAAATATAAATATACAGTTGAGGCAAAAGTTCAAGAAAAAATATTTATTAAAAATTACATTTAATGTCATTTGCTGTGCTCCATGACCTTTCTCCATCTTTCAAGTAGCTGACATAATTCTGAGGTTCTGAGGTTTCTGGCTAAAGAAACAATCCAAGTGATTTTTCAAGTCTTTCAAGGAAGTTGTTACTATCTAAGTTACGTTTAAACTATGTCGTTTATGGTTGTCGAGGGGGTAAAGTCGGGAAATTGTGATGGAAGGATCAAAACATTCCAGTCGTGTGGGCTAGCTTCGTCACGATCGAACGCAGTGCCCTTTCTATTGCCTAATTCACTCCGCTCCCAATTGATTACTCGTTTCAATTCACTTGATTGTGAACAAATGATATTACAAAGAGGATGTTAAGTTAACCTGTAGCCTGATACTCAATGATCCAACGATTGTAGCAAATTTATATAAGAAACGTGGATTTTCAGCAGACCATCATGTGAATATTTTGCACCGACATCGGTCTTATTTAATGTTCACTTGGTTCACTTGAATATTTACAAAAATGTATCAGGTTAATCACCGGTCAGGCATAAACTGACATTAAAATTTAATTATAAATGTTTAACAACAGACTTTTTTGTCTAAATTTCCACATTATTCTTACTGTTTGACGCGCTGTCTTAACACTGCACCTTCTTTAGAATTGACTACTTTCCATGATAAAATGAGTATAAATACAAAACGGTTCTGCAATAAAATACATATTTTTTAAGAAATCCACACATATGCTATTTCTTGTTGGTACAAATTCAGTAAAGGCGATTTATTCAAATCTATTTGATCATTCAGAAGGGTTTTCACAGAAGGGTTTTGATGCGTAATTAGAATTATGTTTCTGATTGGGAAAACGTCTTCTGTTGTAATATCTGCCTGTTTGTTCTATATAGTATAGTTTTTCGAACATGACCCACACTATAGTTGATTTACCCCTGATTTATATTATTTGTTTGTTTTTGGTTTGCATTTTTTTGTACATTTTCCAATAGCGTTATTTATTTTAAAGCCTACTTTTGCATTGTTTTTCTAAAATAATTTTTCAATCGTTTCTGGCGGTTTACCAACAAATGTTATTTATTTGAATGAATTGTTGTTTTCATTCTTTTGTGGATATATTTCAGAGACAACATTTTTGTGGAGTTTTGTTTTTAGAATGTCATCTATTACTCTTTCTGAATAATAATTATTTAGCGCAATTTGTTTGATGGCGTTTACTTTCTTATTAAAATCTTTTAAATAAAAAATAGTCCTTTCTGTTGAAGCTACAGTATTAGCGAAATGCATCCAACAGTAATAATAGAGTGAAAATTTAGACAAAAAGGTCTTTTATCAAACATTTATATTTGGTAAAAATTAACTGGTAAATTCACGGATATCCCTAATAGTTTTTAGAAAACATTAGGCCAATGACTAAAAGATCCATTACTAGAATCCAGACGTGAAAATAGTACGTATGGACTGATGGCATATGGTAAAGCCGAAGATAACTATTTCCGCCAGCAAAAAAATGAAGAATAACTGTTGGGACCTTGAAGAGGTTTATATTGATCACGTCACACCTTCACAAACTAATTGGACCCTATGCCACGAGTTCGTGAAGTAGTAAAAAAAAGGGAGAAAAATTTAGCCGAAGGGTTTTGTTTCACCAAAACAACAGCCTGTCTTAAACGTTTTAATAAGTACCATTCACACCGTCGGTTTTCAAATTTATCAACAGTCCCCCTATTCTCTAAATCTTTCCCTAGCGATTATTTGTTATTCTATATGAACACCTGGCGGAGCAAGGAAATGATTCTTTTCTAAATCTATCGAACCGGTTCATCAGTCATTATTACACCAAATATGTGAATCTATTAAACGGTTATGTTGAAAAACAAAATAGTTCAACGCATCCTTTTTTAGTTAATATCAATATTTCCCTCAGATATATTTTAGATATTGTGAAGAATATGAGAAGCTAAAAACCGCAGCTTATATTGAATAGCAATTATGTAAATTTAGTTGTACACGTAATTTGTAGGAACAATGGATATTTAATATTGTTTATGTTAAAGATGATTTTTCCTTTTTGTACAAGCTGACATTCAATGATATGTTTTAATTAACGAACATTTTCATGCATACAACATTTATCTTTATACATATAATGTTTGTTCCAAATTTAACCTCAGTTTCGAAAGACTTTTTTTATCCAAGTCGTTATTGTCAACTTGTTAAATGTACACATGTTTATACAGCCTCATGTCCTGCTGATAAAATCAACTGTGGAGATGGGTCTTGTATTGACGTTCACTTTAAATGTGACGGCGTGGCTGACTGCTCGAATGGTGCTGATGAGCTTAATTGTGGTAAGTGTAGAACAATGTAGGATGTTGTCTAATTTTTTTGGACACAGATTATTCTTGTACAGATTCGTTTTGCCTAGTGCTTTATATGCTTTTTGTATATTTGAAGCTTATTTGGTATAACTTTATATAAATAATATAAATTTTTATACCAATTATTTTATTTTTCAGGTATTTTGTTTTGTTGTACAGTTATATGGGGACCCTTAGAGCATTTTTTTTAGAAAATTATTAAGTAGTGAAGTTCAGAATATTCAGGTCATCGTAGTTTTAAATATTAATAAATAATTATTAAATAATAATCTTCAGAATCCTGACCAGGACTTAATAGCTATTTAGAATCCTAACCTCAAGGATAATCATTACACTTTTTATATAAAATGTTTGTCATGTGCTCCTTTTATTGTTTTACCAATTATTTTTATATTTCGATTATTTTTTTTCAAATTTTCAAATTTTATTTTTCCTATTTCCCACCGAACCTTGCTACTTTTTAATTTAGTTCATATAATCACCATGATCAGTATTTTGATAAACTTATAGTGATCTTGAAACATTTAAATAGTTATTGTAATAAAATATATTTATTTGTTTAGGAATGAATACTATTTAATGCCAGCTGTTGTGTTCAATGCGTTGGATCAAATACAAGTCACACATGATGCAAGAACTGAAGAAAGTTTCATAAAAAATTAATGGAGTGGAATTTGTAAGATTTTAACCTTGTATACATTTTTTTGTATACGATTGTGATAAATTGCTGTTTAATAGTAAACTTTGTGCAAACAAGAAGCAAGCTTTTAGAGTAAACAAGAAGCAAGGGTACAAGAAGCATACACTAATAGCACTCCGCCCACTAGGTGGCGTTACCGTATAACGTTCGTCTTAACTGATGAATTTTGAAAGAACGAAATCGGTCTTAAAATGTGGATGAATTTTCCTCTTAGTGATCGAATTGAGACATAGCTCGTCTAGTCGTATTACCTGTATTAAAAATACAGTTAATTATTATATATTGTTTATTAGTACGATCGAGTAGATAGAACTTTCTTTCTATTTTATCTTTTTAATAGTATTTTCTACATTTTGATAAAAAATTTGTTTTTCAATACATATTGAGTTGCTCCATAAGTTCCCGCCATTTTTCCATTCAAATGTTTTATTGCAAAAAAGCAACAATTATAACAACAAATTAATCAATGATGTATTCACCGGCATTGTTCATGACTTCTTAAAAGTTATTAAGCTAGTTTTTGAGACCTCATCGTTAGTGAGAGGTTACGACTTTTTTTTGGTTTAGACAGCGAGTGGAAGAAGTGATAATCTGGTGCAAGATCTGGAGGGTATGATGGATGCGGAAGAACCTCTCAGTCGATTCCGAGTTTTTAAGTAAATCTCAGAAAATATCGAGAGATTGCCGCACGGCCTCAGTCCATCTTCTCATACAATTTTCGGTATATTTGACGGCTGTCGTCCTTCAAAAGCAAGTTCAAGTTCAAGATGGTCCTCGTTGAAGGCGGAAGGTCGATTAAAGTATGCCGTCCAGTCGAAGTTATCATTTTTGTACTTTCGGTCGTACTGTATATAAGGAAAGCTTTCAGAATCATTATCGAGCAACCGTTATATCCTGAAAAATTCACTTTTGATGTTGTTTATTGTGTTGTTGGTCCATTTTCTTAAATTACTATCAAATAATTTTGACAAAAGCATAACCATTTACAAAGCACTAAAATGCGTATATTTTAATGTTGTTTCTTTCAAAACTTACATGACTCAACTTTTATGACTCAACTGAAAATTACTCAACTTTTGAATTAAATAAAAAAATAGATTAAACATTTTCTTATTAAATTATTAATTAATAATTTAATAAGAAAATTAAAAATTAAAAATAATTAAACATTAAAAATAAACTTCTATTGAAAAACTCAACTATAAATTTCAACTTAACTCTCCCTGTTTCTTTTTTAAAATGTTGCTTTTAGGGCAAAAATATAAAAGCGATTTAAAAAGCTTTATTTTTTATTGTTCGAGTCAAGTTCGAGATGAACGTAACAAGAAACTTTTGTTAAACTTTAAATAAAATATGCTACTATATCGACCAGACATTTCTATTAGCGAGTAAAAGGAAACTACTTGATTCTAATTCCAATTGTGTTTAAATTCCTGTTTATTTTTCTGTTGTTCCCTATTCCACTCCTTTTTTCTTAATTATATTTAGTTTTTGTATCTTATCATCCTGAAGTTAATCTTCTGGTGTAATTATGGTATTTAGATATTTTAATTTTTTATTTTTAATGTATTGGTTTGATGCAAAAGTTCGCCTAATTAAAAAGAAAATCAAGAAAAATCCTGTTTTCTAAAAATGACTTTTATCCAATATACCGTTCTGTTCGATGGCCTTTCTCCATCTCTCTGGTAACTGCATAATATCCCTCTCAGAACTTCTGAAGTTTCTGGCTAAAGAACTGAAAAGTGATTTTTCAAGTATTCCAAGGAAGTAAAGCTTTTACTATATAAGCTGTTTTGAAGTGATCTAAATAAATGGTATTCGGAGATTGCAAGGTCAAAAAAGCCAAAGATACGTGTGATCTAGCATCGTTTCGATGGAACGCAATGAACCCCCCCCCCCCCCCTGTTAGCAAATTCAGGCTCGTTCTGTATTTCTCCGAATTAGTAGTCTGGTCTTCAGGATACAGATCAGATAAACGATTCCGTTCCAGTCTCATCAAATGTAATTTCGGATATAAACTAGACTCTTGCGCTAGTTGAAGGGGCACCTCCGCGCTTACACCGTGATCTTTTATGCTCAATATTATTATACTCAGTCCATTTTCATTACCTTTAACCATCCACTTTAAAAATGGATCGATTTCGTTGCGCTTCAATAGAGAATTGCGAGCAGAATATCGATATTTCAATTTTTTTCCGTTATCTCATGCGGCATCCATACATCGCCCTTATTTACCATTCCAAGCTGACATAATCGCTTTGATATTGTTGACTGATTCATTTCAAGAATTTATTCTATCTCTAGAGTCGTTCTTGGCCGATCAGTTAACGCCAATATTTCGTTGCCATGACCATCGGCCGGTCGTGCAGATCGTAGTATATCGCTAAGATTTACATTGTTTTTCCGAAACTTTCTGAACCACTTACAGCATGTGGAATCGTCAATGATACCCTCACCGTACACAAAACATATCTTCTTTTGCGTCTGAGAAGCATCCTTGTATTTTCTAAAGTAGGAAGGCATATGTAAGAAGGTTATAATCAGTATATGCTGAAATTTCTTCTGTCAGACAATATCAAAACTTTACACGTGTGAAGTAGATAACGTTTCGGTTTTGCTATTTATCTATTTTGCTATGCTATATAGCGCCGAAAACAGGACGGATATATATATATATATATATATATATATATATATATATATATATATATATATATATATATATATATATATATATATATATATATATATATATATATATATATATATATATAGACCAGATTAACTGGGCATTTTAATGACGGGTCGTGATCGCACACAACTCACGCCATCATACGGCGAATGCTCGTAGCAGTCAGGACCGCTCGTAACATTCTGTCTGTAACCTCAGGTATAGTACCAGGTATGCCCACAAGGTGGCGTAACGGAACCGTGGAGGGAAAAATTACAGACACAAAAAAATTACAAATTTACAACTGAAGTAAAAATGTTAGATGTAATATTTTTGTATATAAACTAATTTGTATTTGATCCAATACATACAAGCAGATATACTTTAAATTATTGAATATTGTTCCTATGAAATGATTCACGAAATACTGATCTTACACATTTCTTTTACATCATGGAATTATTTTACGTAAATTAATCTTTTCTCACCACTTTATTCACAGCCTGTAATTCTGACGAATTCCAATGTGAGGACTCTACTTGTATACCACTATCAGGAAAATGTGACGGATATAATGATTGTCCAGATGGATCCGACGAGTCAACGTGTTTGGATAGAGTCTGTCGTAGTGACGAGTTCAGATGCAATAACGGAAAGTGTATACCAGCATATCAAAAATGTGATGCCGTTCCCAATTGTGACGATCGATCTGATGAACGAGACTGTCGTAAGTGATTGCACTGTAATAACCGACTTACTACTCAAATAAAAAAGTATCGAGACCCATCTATAAAACACAAATATTCATAGGAATATTTGCAATCTTCAGTAAATCTGCTATTTTTTCTCCTACTTATTGCTTATATTTTTGAAATCTTTTATAACATTCTTAAAAAAAAAATAACTTTTCTCACCGGAAATACAAAGTTCAGAATTAAAATAACCATTATACCAAAATGAATGGTTTCGCTGCAAATGTGAACGGTTTTTTCAAATGAACTCACATAAATGACGCCTTAGGTTTAACTGATATTATTTATTAACCGATTAACCAGTTGGATATAACTTTTTTGGACAATACCACAATATTTGAAGAGAATAGTTTGATTTTTGACTGGCTTTGACGTGGTTTTTCGGCTTTGGTTCATCTTTAGCACGATAGTCGCTTAATTGTTTTTGGATTATAAGTACAGGTCCATATTTCCTCACCAGTAATTATACATTTGAGAATATCACCATCCAAAGAAATCATCTCTTCAACACGACGATGTTTTTCAAAAAAGTCAGTGTTTTCGGATCAAAATGAGAACATATGAAACAAGCGTAAATTATTCTTCAAAATTATTAGGTCTACAATTAAATTTTGACCCTTTTTTACATAAAATTAATATTTATTTATACAAAACCAACATACATGTCAGTCTTAATTATACTTTCCATCACCATTTCTGCCATTTCGCGAATACCTGCTCGGAAATACTATTGTGGTTCTGATTCCATACATTCGGTAATAAAATTTTGGATTTCTTTGATGTGCGAAAGTGCGTATGTATTGCAGGGAACGAAAGAAGTAGACATCTGAAGGGGCCATATCTGGAAAATAGGCCGCATTAAACGAATCAGTTGCTTTTGATAACGCTCAGAAATTACAGTTATGCCAGGTTTTAGCAACTCAAAGTATAGCACACCTTTCATATTCCACTAAACACATTAACAAAAAACAATACTTTTTTCGCGTGAATGTACGGCTTTACAGTTGACGATGAGGATTCCCGGGATAACCCCATACTTTTCTCTTTTTATGGTTATCGTATAGAACCTACTTCTCATCACTTGTCACGATTTTAAACAGAAAATTCTTGTGTTTAAATCTAGACAGCAGGCAAACTGCTATGTCGTAGCGTCTCACTTTATTTTCTGGGCTAAGTACGTCCTGGACACAACAACCAGCCTTCTGAATTTTTCCCAGCTTCTGCAACCGATGGGAAATCGCTTGTTGAGTGAACCCAATTGTTCAGCAAATTCCTTTTGTATTTTTTTCCTTAGTTGGGGTTTTTTCGCTACTATCTAAAACACAGAAAATACCAAAAATACCTGTTCTTATGTAAAAAATTACTGGGTAAAAACAAAAAACCAAACCATTTCTTTACATAAGAACAGGTATTTTTGTTATTTTTTTTGAGTTTTAGATAGTCGCGAAAAAACCCAAATAAAGGAAAAAAATATATGAACACGCCACAATCATTCAGACATTACTTAAATTCCTTTTATGTTTGACAAGGATTTTCCTGCAACAATTGCTAGCCTTCAATTTTTTTTTGGTGCTCCCGAACGATGTTGATCGGAAAGATTGAAGTTATTCATCTGAAACTTTCGGCACCATCTTTTGCACATATTCTGACACCGCATTTTCACCCAAAGCAGAGCAAATATTTTTTTTCGCCTCGAGAATACTTTTGTTTAGTTGAAAAGTGAACATAATACAGTGCTTCACGTGACTAACGGACGACATCGGGCTTACTTGTGACATTTGTGAGGCTATGTCGCGTAGCAAAGTTTCCATATGCAGTTTTTTTATGTTAATGATTGGTATTACGAATTACCAAAGCAACGGGAAAAAGATTTTAATTTAAAATAAAGTTATAGTTGACTAATTCGTAGAGGTCAGAACTTATTTGTACACCTAATAATTGATTTGATCAAAATGATATTCTGCAATATCCTAATAAGTAGTCCAGTAAAATCTACAATGTCCTAATACTCAATTAGTGTTTAAATTGTACAACATCTTTGATTTTAGTAATGATTTATCTTCAAGTGCGTTTTTATCATTACTAAAGTCCATGTACCATTTGTAAACAGTTTTTTTACATAACCTCATCATCGTAAAACTTTCTTACCATTTTCAAGAAATTTTGATTTTCAGACAAAATTTAATTCAAATTCTTTAATGGATAAATTTATACATTTTAAATAAATCACCACAAATTTGTTTAGCAATTACAAAAGATGCTTAAATTTCTAATTTAACAAGCGAAATTATATAAAACTTCTATCATATGCCAACTTAAAAAAGAAATGGTTGTATCGGTAGGTAAAGCGCTCAAATTTTTACCAAAAAATTCTCTTTGCAGCTTTGAGTCATGGTGGTATATTCCGTTTAGACGTAATAATTTGATCATTTGAATATTTGTACGTTAAGAAAGCGTGTTCACGCTTTGTTCTGCAATTACTTGCCTTAGGACTAAACTGGGGCAAAGTTTTCACGTCTGGATATCGTCAGCATGAATCGCTGCAGTCCACATTTTCTGTAAAACTTTAATGCTGAAAATTATACGTTAATCCCCCTACGATTCGTTGATGAAGAGTTGTACAAATCCATATCAATTGCATATGAATCTGCAATTCAAAGACAAATTGTCGTAGAGTAAATTTCATATACTTCCTTGTGTCAAAATTATTAACTCTAAATGCAAGAATATTCTAAATATAGATGCAACCAATAAAATAAAAGTGGCTGAGCCTTATTAATATCTTTTATTTAAACTCATTTTTACGTTGGTCCTAAGACAGTATTAATTCTCCAGAATGAATTTATCGAGCATTTTAAAGCCATCCATGATATTAGCCAGAATATAAAGAATTACTTTATTCATAATTATACGTTGACGAGAAATTTCAGAAAAAAACACGTGGTCAAAAATCAAGAGCAACAATACCTACACTAGAACAAATGCCAGATATCCTAGTAGAGGAATTAGCAAGTGCTATAGAATCGATGAAAAACGACAAAGCTCCGGGAAAGGACAGTGTAACTATCGAAATGCTAAATGTTGGTGGTCGGACGTTACATAAAACACTGGCAAAATTATACTCAAATTGTCTCAAAGAACAAAAAGTAGCTGACTTATGGAAACATTCAGAAGTGATCCTTTTAGATAAGAAAGGAGCACAGCATATAAATATATATTATTGATTTATATATATATATATATATATATATATATATATATATATATATATATATATATAGTGGAGTGGAGGAGTACATAAAAAAGGAGCACAGGAAGATTTAAAGAACTACCGTCCAATAAGCCTCCTATCAGTGATGTACAAAGTTTTCACTAAGATAATTTCTAAAAGAATATTTAAAAAACTGAATGACGCACAACCAAGAGAACAAGCAGGATTCAGAAGTGGATTCAGTACAATGGATCACATCCAGGTTGTACAGCAGGTCATAGAAAGGCACAACGAATACACCATGCCACTGTGCTTGGCTTTTATCGACTACGAAAAAGCATTTGATTCCATCTCAAAGCATGCGATAATGGATGCACTGCTTAGCCAAGGTGTAGAGAGAGCCTATGTAAACCTATTAGAATCGATATATGATGGAGCTACAGCCACAATTCACCTTGATGATCTTGAAGTGGGAATTAATATAGAACGAGGTGTACGGCAGGGTGACGCAATATCGCCTATTCTTTTCTCGGCTGGCCTTGAAGAAGTATTCCGTAAACTGGATTGGGAACAGGATGGGGTAAAGATCAATGGTGCAAACTTAAACCATCTTAGATTTGCAGATGATATTATTCTCATTTCACAAGACCCAGAGGAGCTGCAAAGACGCATACAAGAACTGCAAAGGGCTGGCGAACCATTTGGCTTGAAAATAAACCTGAAAAAGAGTCAGGTTATGTTCAATAACTTCGCTCAGGACAGAAGAATTTCAGTTTTAGGAAGGGATTTAGAGATTGTGGACAGCTTTGTATATCTTGGGCAGAGGATTTCCATGGAGGGGAATACCGCCCGGGAGGTGGAACGGCGTGTTAAATGTGGCTGGCAGGCATTTGGTAGGCTCAACATAGTGTTTAAGAGCAGACTCCCACTTTGCCTGAAAAGAAAAGTATTCGATCAGTGCGTTCTACCCGTTATGACGTACGGAAGTGAAACCTGGACACTCACATCGCAATCGATTCAAAAACTTCGGGTGGCACAGAGGGGAATGGAAAGATGTATGCTTGGCATTACAAGACGAGACAGAAAGTCCTGCGCATGGATCAGGGAACAAACAAAAGTCTGTGACATCATTGGAAGAGTAAAACAGTTGAAATGGAGATGGACAGGCCATATAGCGAGGCGATGGGACGACAGATGGACCAAGGCAATCCTGGAGTGGATACCGCTTGATCGCAAACGTCCGCGAAGAAGACCGAAAGCACGATGGACTGATGACATCGTTAAGTATATTGGACCCGAGTGGCAGAGGAAAGCCCAGGACCGTGAAGGTTGGAAGCATGCTGAAGAGGCCTTCATCCTGCAGTGGATCGATACGGGCTGATGATGATGATGATGATGATGATATATATATATATATATATATATATATATATATATATATATATATATATATATATATATATATATATATATATATATATATATATATATATATATATTTATACATATGTCCTTCTGTATTTAATTGTTCGGTGTTTAATGTCCCTTAAACAAAATTAACTTTGTATATGTTCTACAAATTTTTTCATCTACTACACCGTGTTTGCAAATATAATTAATTGTTGTAGTGTAAATAATCAATAAATAAACTAAAGTGTTAGATATAAACCCGAGAATAAACTCATTTTTCACAACAACCAAAAAAACTAACTTTCAAGAGTATATGCTATGAAAGATGTTTATCAAAATGATAAAATAAAAAAATTACATATTTTAAACAGCCCATTTCAATCGTTGGAACAGCATTTGATAGTAGTCTCACTTTTACCTTAGATGTTCGATCAAAACAGTCCTCAGCAAAATGATGGGAACATAAAAACTTACTGCGGTTTGGAATAAAGTCAGGCTTTTTAATAAAGTTAATTCACTGTGTTCTTCTATTTAGAATTTTTGGGAAATTGTGAAAAAAGATGAACTGGTTTAATAATTTGAAATCCAAATCACAATGGAAGTAACATTTACATTTATTAGTATAATAATTTCTGAAAAAGATTATAAAAAAAGTAATACTCTGTATGATTAGTTATATTTTATAGATTATATCTTAATAACTATATTCTATCTTGAATAACATTATAATTATATTATTTTACCTAAATAAATTTGACCACATCTGTGCATACAAGGCGATATGTTTACTTCATAACCTTAAAATGTCGTTGAAAGAAAATACGTTTTTATGTCTAATAATAATTGACAAATTTACAATTAAAAGCACTTACCTATGTAATGTTACTCTTTAATTTTGATTTTTTTATATCAGGGAACAGCCACAAGACGCACAACTAACCATATTTTATGTACTAAACTTGAAAAGATTTGCCACTAAACACCAAATCAATTTTTTTGAACTGCTCGACGCATGTTTTGCTAACCATGTTAGCATCATCAGGAGATGATTTAATCTAATTCTAAAATTAAACTATGTACCATTTATATAAAAAAACCCTACTTAAAGAAGCGTGTAAAAATCATGAACCGTGAAGTTTACTAAGCCTTACATTAATAAATGAAAAAGTTGACTGAACGGGATAGGCTCTTTATCTCGATTCATGATTTTCTTACATTTTTTTATTTGAATGCTTTCATATGCTTTCATTCATCCAAAGCCCTATTATTATTAACACTTTTAATTAGTCTTAAATTACTAGTATCTATACTGTAGTTGTGTTTGATTGCATGTTGGGCAACACAAAATTTTTCATTTCTCCCATATGTAATGTGGGCAATATGTTCTTTATATCTTGTCAATATGGATCTTTTTGTTTGCCCAATATACCTTCGATCAGAGTCTTAACAACTAATTTCGTAAATCCCTGATTTCTCATGTTGCTCTACTTTATCCTTTGGATTATCCAGAACTTCACTTAATTAATATATTTCCTGTCGAACCAGTGTCTCACCACATGAGCCATATGTTTGGGATTATTATTGGTAGATACACTGAAAGGCATATTCTCTTCAGTGTAACTTAGCATAATTGTCTCTAAGATTTCTAGTTGTTTTCTAATATAAGAGATAAGAAGTAAATTTCTTTTATCATATTTTTTTCATCCAAAATGTTGGACCTACTCCAATATATGAAAACCACCCCAATACCAAATAAATTAATCTTGGTTTCATCGCTAAAAAAATGTTTTTGTTTTTCAGTTACTTTGAAAATTTTCACTAAAATTTCTTTTTGTAACTTTTAATCACTGCTTTATAGTCTTGAAAAATTTTTCAAATTTGATGGCATCTGAAGGATTGGGTAATTTTTTGTGGAGCATTGGAAAACATTTCCTTGTTTTTTGAATAGCTTTATATTCTGTTAGCTTAAAAACGGAAATTTCCTGAGTTCTCTATTGTGTATGATGTCCTTCTGTTGTAAACGTCGTTTTATAGTTCTGGTTTTGATACTTAGATCAATATTGTTTTTTATAACGATTAAGTTAGCAAAATGATTAACGATTAAGTTAGCAAAATTATTCTTCAAAGCCTGGCATACGATATGATTATCCATTTTTTTTACTCGTTTTTCTTGGACGGCGTTTGTTTTCTAATTGTTTTTGAATATCATATGATTCTTTCAAAACTTTAGCAATTACACATGGTGACATGGTTTGATATGGTTTGATTTCATTCGTAATTAGTGCATAAGATTGGTTTTGGTTTCTTAATTGCCAAATTAAACGGCTTTTTTCAGCAGTACAGTGTCTAGCGAGGCCCACGTTTCCGTTAATATGGTGGGAAACGGAATACGTTTTGCTGTATCAACAAAATAAATACATATTTTATCACAATTGGTATACAATACCATGTATTAATTAGGATACTCTTATTTTTTCACCATTGAAGTACGAACAAGTAGGAGGACCTACATTCTTTAAAAAGATAAGGACCAATAAAATGCGCTGATTATATCGTAAACAAACTGTTGAAAGGCCATATTCGCATATCATATTATTTATTGTGGTAAATAAATTAGAAAATAAAAGTTGATTTTTAAAAGTTTTTTCTACCACTCTTATTTTATTGGCCATCACTATATATTGAAACCTTTATGTATTAGGATGTCGTTTGTCACTCACTAATCATTAATTTCTTGCTATAGGTTGCTATAGTGCATCCGAACTTTAAATTTAAATAAAATAAAAACCAAATTAGATGCCTTGAAACTATTTATTTTATGTGAAATAACATTCAATGGAATTGTTTAAACACAATCTCCGACATATGTCTGCTGCGGCTACTTCTGTCAAAGTGCATTCTGTCAATCCGATTTCCCATCACTTTTTCAAGCAATTGGGGTCTTATGTCCGCATTTGTCCGAGTTATGTTGGCTTCCAAGGCGTCAATAGTTGCTGCTTTATTGGCATAGACCAAATATTTAATATAATCCCAAAGAAAATAATCTAAAGGCATTAAATCACATGACATTGGTGGCCAATAATTACTTGAAATTTCTCACCGAATTGTTCCCTCAATAATTCGATTGTTACGTTGGCTGTATGACACGTAGAGTCGTTCGGTTGCAACTGCATCTCCTCCAGATCAATACCGTTCAAATTCGGAATTAAATAATCATTTATCATCGCTCTGTAACAATTCCCATTAACGAACTGATCCATTTTGATTTTCATCACCACTGACAGCAACAGCGGTGATACTTTCTTCGGAACGCACAGTTTTTTGTCTTGTTTTTGTCTTAATATTGAGCAGCGTGAAATGCGTTCGGAATTTGTCGATAATTCGGCGAATACATTGTTCGGTTGGCGATTATGTGCACTATAAAGTTCACGAAGTGCTCTATAAGTTTGTTGTACAGAACAATTGTTTTAATAATAAATTTCGACAATTTTAAGCATTGCTCTTATGTTAACTGTTCCATGATGATTTTCCAGACAGGCATGATTAGGCATGATGATTGCCATGATATTATTTGTCATGCAAATAATCATGGCACAGCGATCCCTATCGGAAGTTCGAACACACTAAAAAAATCACCCTTTAAATATATCTTTATATGCTGACGTGAATATTGTTCCTCATTTTCAATGCACTGTGTGTTCTTTAAATATTTTGCAGTATTGATGTTCTAGTTAGAAATATTTTTACAATATCTACACTTAATGTTTTTCCAATTACAGATCAAGCATTTGATCATATTAGACAATAATAACACCAACAATTTTGTCAGAAAAAGACTCGTTAAAGCAGGCAATACATATAATAAACAAAAAAAATTGCTTAAACTTTTTTTATTTGAGTAGTATTGTTAAATTAATATTGTTGTCAAAAACATCAACATTTACGAGGGATGTTCAAAATTATTTGTTATCGAGTTAAAAATGCGATTTTCGATGTTTCTTTACAAAATAAGACTTCGAAAAATAGAAAATCCTAATTTGAATTACAAACTATTCTGTTTCTGGCCACCTCGGTCAGAGACATGCCTCGAGCCTGAATGGTTCCAGTGCCACGATGGTAATGGTTGTGTTGAAGCTGCTCTAAAGTGCGACAATGTCTACGACTGCAAAGATTTTTCTGATGAACAAAACTGCTTCGGTTAGAACCACTTTTCTGCATCTGTGTTTTTTTTTCTTTTTGATAAAACATCCCTTTTGTAGCTATGTTAATGCAGGATATTTTTCTCATTGTTTCATAAATATCATGTTGCTTATATCATGTATAAGTTGAAAGCTTATATATATATATATATATATATATATATATATATATATATATATATATATATATATATATATATATATATATATATATATATATATATATATATATATATATATATATTTATATATATACATATATATATATATATATATATATATATATATATATATATATATATATATATATATATATATGTCTGCAGAATATTCTGCAACGATCGGAAAGTAAAAGGTCTAGTGAATATACAGCATGGAGGATTGGGTGAAACATCAGAGTTACGATTTACCAATCTTTATGGATGGTAATTTGGTGTTGTCGTGGTGAAAGGTGACTCCATTCCCATTTCAAATTATGCTTTTATAAGTATTGTTTGTTTCAATTTTTTAAACTTATTTAAACTATCAACAGAATAAGGAAGTACACATGACAATACTTCAGAATAAATAGAAATACCTTTTCAAACCCAACACAACAAGAGATTTTTATAGAATAGACATTTCAAATATTTAATTATTCACATCAGTAATGAGTTGCTTGCTTACAAGTGAGGAACAATAACATATTAAGGTTTCTAAAAAAGTTCCAGAAATTTAACTGAAGCCAAAATAAAACGCTTTTTAGAGAATGTGCATTTGAAGTTTAAATATCCAAGCAGATGTTTTTCCTTGCAAAACTCAATTTTGGTAATAAATATAATAAAATCTACCAAACCAACAAGATAAATATATTGCTTAAAACGATTCCTAATACATTTTTCACAAAGTTTTATTAAATATGGTGTATAACTTGGTGTATACATTGATCGCCGAAATTAATAAATTTGTAGTGTACGTTGTGACGATAAATAAACTAATGATATTAATTTTTTGCTGAATTTAATTTTTTACCAAGTACGTACCAATGGAAGGAAAACTAATTCAGTGAAACACGTCCATCATCGGTGCAATTTGGAAGACTTGAATTATAACCTGTTTTACAGAAAGCATTGAGAATGTGCAAAGACAAGACGTAGGAAAACACTTAGTTGAGATTGTATCGAGACGGCATTCCAAAAATAGTTGAGAGTGTTAATAGATAACACGTGGAATAAAAAAGAGTTATACGTATATAATATAATATTACGACATAAAATGTAGAAAGAAGTGGTTGAAATTATGTTGAGATATATGTATCTAAATCGGACTTTACACAGAGGTTCTGAAAAAGTTTGAGACGTGGGCGCTATAATTGTGTAAGACTGTACATTGGGGGCTTCAAATATGCTATGACAGATCTACCGTATAGGAAAACCTAAAATAAATTATTTTATGCTCACTTTTTAAAAAGTACCTGTACTTTGCTTGATGGTAATTTAATAACAGTCATTTAGTGCAACGATATAAAGCTTCTTCAATAGAAATAAGTAATGAGAAAAATATACTGCAGCCAAGTGGTGGTTCCTTTTAGTGTTGTCAGATTTTTAGGTGGTAGAAAAGTACAGTTACGTAGCTAGTACAGTTATTCGTATATTCAACGTCTACAGTATCGTGTTAGAAGTTGGTATATATTAAATATTCCTTTATTAGAAATTATAGAACATAGATAAATGTGTAACCATTAATTTTTTTTCTATATATTTACATTTAGATGAAAAAATATACATTTAGATAGTTTAAATTAGTTAGTGATCTACATATGCACGTTTCAATTTTATTTTATATAAGTTTTCGTTGCTGTTTTTAAAAAATTATATTGAAATATGACTATTGAAGTAGTGCTTTATTTAAAGAAATATATATATATATATATATATATATATATATATATATATATATATATATATATATATATATATATATATATATATATGCCAAGTGTGGCCGTTAATAGTCCTTAATTTCTTCTTAAAAAAAACCCGTTTAATTTGGGAACGTGAAAGGATGAAGGTAAATAATTGTTTATTCAAAGTATAAAGCGATCGCCAGCTGCACATTTTTTCCATCTCTGGCAATTTGTGGGTGCCCTCCCAGAAAAACCGTACATCTTTTGGGGTGGTCCCCAATCATCAAGCTATTTTTCGAAATCTCCGTAATTGTTAAAGCGATAGTCGGAAGGGACCAAGGCTGGTGAGTACGGTGGATGGGGTTCCATCCACCGTACTTACCAGTAGTGAGTTCCTAGCTAAGTGCAGAAATGGTGTTTTTGACCGCTTTTGCTGTGTGTGATGGGGCGTTGTCATGCTCAAAATCATTTTTCCGTGTGTTATATCCCATTTTGATTCCTTTTCGATCAATGCATGGTTCAAGTTTGTTGACA
The DNA here is from genome assembly GCA_031761425.1 of Cosmopolites sordidus. NCBI lineage: Eukaryota > Metazoa > Arthropoda > Insecta > Coleoptera > Curculionidae > Cosmopolites > Cosmopolites sordidus. The sequence goes on from JARFXV010001156.1 coordinate 278,006, forward strand.
GTAGCAAACGGTTTTACCTGATTTGAGAAGCTCATGGTACATGACACCCTTCTGATCCCACTGAATGCACATCATTCTCTTCTTTCCAAAGCGATTCGGTCTTGCGATCTATGTTGATGGGTGTTGTGAGTCAACCCATGATTTTCTACTTTTTATGTTCTCGAAATATATCAATTTTTCGCCTCCAGTCACGATTCGATGCAAAAAGTCTTTCTTTCACACTGAGAAAGTAAAATTTCGCACACCGTATTTCGCTTTTCCCTCTGTCTGTCATTCAGCTGATGTGGTAACAATTTTCCTGCCTTGTGGATCTTTCCCTAAGCATGCAGACGATCAAAAATGGTTCGGCGACCAACATTTAATCTATCTGCCATTTGTTATTGGGTTTGCATATCGCCTTCTTCCAATAATGCTTGCAATTCAACATTTTCAAATTTTTTCGGTTAACCTGGCCGTTCTCTATCTTTCAAGTCGAAATTCCCACTTTTGAATCATCTAAACCAACGTCCACAAGCGTCTTGCGTTGGAGCATTGTCACCGTAAGTTTCCACATCAATGTACGACGTCTTTCACTCGCGTTTTTCTTTTAATTGAACTCGAAACTCGACATATTTACCACACGACAAAAATATGATATTAATTCGAAATTCTTTTAATGTCAATGGCTTTTTGAAAGGTACTGTCATAGCAACAAAATGACATAAGAAATTAGACTGTGAACCGACCCTTGTTTCCAGCGCCACCTCTTAAAAATATTAAGAATTATTAACTGCCACACCTGGTGTATATATATATATATATATATATATATATATATATATATATATATATATATATATATATATATATATATATAAAACACAATCAGTTATTAAACCGAATGGGTTGTATCATCAGGTATCTCTATTATTTGAATAATTTTGTTATTTTAGTGGAATTTAGTTCATTTTTTTATAGTAGCATGAATATTTATCATAATATTTTTTTAATTTGATACGAAAAATATATTGTTTCAAATGATGCAATAGTATAACAGGTACTGTGCGTTAAGCACGAGAGTGCAGTTTCGGTAGATATACAACTATTTGATTTGATTACAGAAAATGTGATGCCTCCTCAAGTAGCATCATATTCGTAGTATAATCCAATATTGATGTATTTTTAAAACGAAATTCTAATATATCAAACTCCAGTAAAACCCGTTGTATTATTCGACTCCCAAATTTGGTGTACATTTCTTTCAACAATGTTTTTCCGATAGTTCCAGACATTTTAGAATGAAATCCTGCATATACACATACATATCCTGGTGCCTTATATACGAGGTGTATACATATAGTAATAAAATTAATTTTTATTCGATTAACATTACAATACTACATTATCTTCTTCAAAGTAGTAGCATTGGGGAGGGACACAGCGCTTAAAATGCGTTATTTACTCTTCATAGCAGTGTTGAGACTAACATAATGGAAGAATAAGAATAACTTCTCGGTAAAAATGCTGGTTAATAGTTTGTGCTTTGAGGTACTTATGGACGATCTCCAGGCTATTAAAGAAGCAAAGCACCATACTTTTAATCTTTTATTTGCTCGTTTTGGCATTTTTTGCAATGATAAGGTTGAAGTGTACGATTTCTGACATTGTTGGTTTGTCTGACTTTTTTTAGGTCGTATTAAAAAATCCAAGACTCATCACCAGTGACGTTCCAGAAAATGAAGATTATTTTCAATACGCCCCAAAAAGTTAAAACATGTTTCCCTGCTCTTGTCCTTTTAATCCTACGAATGATTTTTAGGAACCATTTTCGAACCAAAATCTGAAGAACAGTTGTGTCAGTCATATTGAACTCAACCCCGATCATTCTGACCGTCAACCAACGATCAGAACGCTCAAGATCACAGATCATTTTTTGGACATTTTCGTCGTTTTTGAAGGCTTTCGCTACGAGGTACATCTTCAATTGAGTCTCGGCCTTCCGAGAATGCCTTAAATCAGCTGAAAACTGGGACCCTTGAAAAAATAATATTTCCATAGGCCTGTTGAAATTTTGCAAAAGTTTTCCACTGTGCCCAAGTCTGAAACAAAAATTGATAGCGGACAGAACGCAATAGAAAAATCCTAAAATCGCCAAGTGACTCTAGAGCGTGCAAACTCTTAGTGAAGACGCATCATATGTTGGCCTTTTTTCCCTGTAAAAGGATGCGACGCAACCAGTTTTATTACTTTGTTTACACACCTCGTACAACTAGATACATCAGAAAACTGGAGCCCCTGCAGTTTGTCAGTCTTTAGGTCATAGATATGTACTGATCGACAGTTCCCACATCCATAAAATATCCGATCGCTTGACCTAGTTACGAAGTAAAATTCTAGTAACATCCTGGATCTGCTAGAGGACTCCTTTCAACTCTCCGTCCCATTTCGGAGAAAACATCACTAATTATAAATAAGGACCAAGCTAAAAACCTGGTCTGAAAGAAAATGGAATAAAGTGAAAACGAATTTTCTATGGCCCTCAGTTTTTGAAACTGGGTGAAGAAATGTTGTTGTGTCCTGCATAAGCATCACTGCAGCATTATAGAGAAAGACGCAATATTTTTTTTATTTTAAATTAAAATATAATTAAATATCTATAATTCCATCAAGTCACCTACTTGTACCTAATTATTATTTTAAATGTTCATGCTGTATAACAATAACAATATTATTTGTTTACTTTTATTTAGTTTTTTTTTCTATTTTTATGTTGTTTTTCTTTAGCTTCTTTAGCTTGTCTGCCAAATGAATTCCGTTGTTCCGACGGTCAGTGTATAGATAAACGGTTGCAATGCGATGGGCGTCCAGATTGTAGAGATAGATCTGATGAAGACAGGTGTTTGCGCCCAACAACTAAACCTGAAATTTTGCCTACAGTACCAACAGTGAGCTGTCCGTCATTTTATGTGCCATGTCTTTCTGGAGATAAATGCATTCAAGCCAATCAACTTTGCGATGGTCATGCCGATTGTAGAGATCTATCGGACGAATCTAATTGTGGTAAGTAAACCTTAGTGTAGATGTATAAATTAATTTGGCCTCATTATATTTCATGGTATATAACTTTACTTTAAATCTGAATGGTTTCTCGCACAGTTTGTGCCTTGTGACCATCTACGTGTGCCATTTGGCCTACGTGGATTGCAAGATCACATTTGGTCAAAAAGAATGTACTCTTTCACCAGCATAATGCGCGTCTACACATTTCTCGGGTTATTGCTGCAAATCTCCCTGACCTGCGCTTAGAACAGATTTTTCGGTTCATATCTATTTCCGATGGCAACTATTTTGAGCCGAATGGTGGGTTTTAGCTCTGTAAAGGGCTACAAGTTCATTGTTCTGCTAAAGTTAAGTGTTTTCTTCGATGAGCATCTCCTTTTTAGATTTAAAATTTTTTTAGGTTTTCTTATCGATAGTTTTGCCGTGCGTTTCTGACGCTTTCGTACTATTCTGCGAGTTTACCGTAGATTGGTGTTTCGTGATCTGATTCTCCTTCTGTTTCCTAATTCATATTCGCTCTGAGTTTGATCCCCAGTCCATCTACGAAGATAGGTATTTTTATGACGGGCACCTCGATGACTGATAATCGCACATCTGAACTTGGGATGGGTCTAGAGGTATCCTCTCTCTATGAAGTCTCGAACCGAACTTTCCAAAGGCAACTGGAAGAACAGAACATAAAATCAATCTTTTTCGACCTGTACTGAGAGGTGAAATAAATCATATCGTCTAATAATCGTAAACTGACTGTCTTCAGTAGATGGCGCTATTCTCCAAATCTGGCAACAGCAATTAATTTTTGTTGCCTTACTTGAAATAATATATACTTACTTGAAATAATAATACTTCTAGGAATGGCGATCGTAGTCGCTGTTGAAAATCAATGATCAGGGGCAAAAATAAGAATTACATTTATTAACTAATTAATTGATTCATAATTAATTATTAGTTAATTAGAAAATATATTATTTCGTTTAGGATTCTGGAATTCGTATTATATTTTTTGTAAATGTCCACAAATTTGTAGCTTTGAATAACGAGATTGAAATTTAAAATTGGTTTATTCTGATTCTTAGAGAGTAAGTATAAGATAAAATTGGAATACTTATAAAGTTAAATGGGATTATTGGTTTGGAGATATGCACTTGGGGAAATGTGTTTCAGCAGTCTTCTTGGAATTATTACTTTGTAGTAATATGTACTGTAATAGTAACTTTTAGAAAATTATACAGGGTGTAAGAGAACAACTTTAACCAACGATTCTTTACATCATTTTGCAACCATTTCCGCGGAAAACAAGTCAAAACATTTTGAAAATTTCTTAATAATTGGCATCCATCGAAAGGAATTTAGTTTTTTGTTTGATTCTCTCAAGGTATTATTTGAAAATGACATATAATATTTTTATAACCATTTATCCCATACGTTTTAGGATAAATTTGGTTTATTTTGATACAAAAAAAAGAAAACATAAACATCATTGTCGATTAATGTAAAATTTTAAATTATTAGCACTAATTCTTCACACCATGCCCAATGCGTCATTCAGCTAAATAAAAAGTTTAGGCTTAAAATCATCCAAACTTATGCACCAACTATAAGCCATAGGAATGAGGAAATTGGGAAATTTTATGATGATGTGGCCCAGCTTTTATTCAAGGATAATGCAGAATTGAAACTACAAGAACTGGTGAAAATGCAACTGGCCCATATGAAACTGACGAGCGAGAATATAGCGGTGATAAATTGGTTGATTTTGCTGAAAGGCAAGAACTTTATAATATGAATTCGTTCTATAAGAAAAATATCAGCAGCAAATGTACATGGAAAAGTCCATCTCAGCTCACAAGTGAAATTGATTCCTTTATGACTAACAATAAAACAATATTTTGCAGTTGTACTGTCCTTAACAATTTTAATGTTGGAAGTGACACTGAATGAATGGTACGAGAAAAAATTAGGATTGACTGTCGAAGAGAGCGCGATAGAATGATAAGGTCAAAGAAGGGTAAAGTATATTCTGGGAAATTGCTGTAGAGGGGCAGCAATTTTGAGATAGCTTTGTCGAACCCCTCTGCTGTGTTACAAGACCCGGAGGAGATGGAAATATCAGTTCTATAGGCTGATTCAATTGTACCAGAAGAAAAATCTCCTATACAGACAAAAATCTCCAGTGAGACAACTGATTTAATGAAAAAACGACAGACAATGAGAAATGCAGGGAGTTGTTTTGATAGGGTCGATTACGCTGAGCTCTGCAAAACTATAAGGAAACGTATCAGAGAGGAAACGCGGGCGTTCAACATGTAGCTAGTGCAAAAAACTCTGGAAGAAAATAGGAGAATTAACAAGGCTAAACAAAAGCTGAGAAAGAAAAGAACGCAAATGTATGCCTTAATGTTTGAGGATGGCACAATGAGCAGGGCGTATACGCAAATGTTAGGGGTAATCAGAAATTTTTATTCAGTTATATGAAGATCAGAACCAATCAAGGACAACCATACCCACGGTAGAACAAATGCGCGATATCCTAGTGGAAGGAAGTGACAAATGGTATAGAATCGATGGACAACGGCAAGGCTCCAAGAAAGGACAGTGTAACTGTCGAAATGCTAAAAGCTGATGGTCGAATTTTACATAAAATACTAGCAAAATTATACTCAAAAATACATTAAAAAACCTGACCTGTACCTGACTTATGGAAAAATGCAGAAGTGATCATTTTACATAAAAAAGGAGCACAGGAAGATTTAAAGAACTACCGCCCACTAAGCTTCCTATCAGTAATGTACAAAATTTTCACTAAGATAATATCTAAAAGAATATTAAGAAAACTGAAAGACGCACAACCAAGAGAGCAAGCAGGATTCCATAGTGGATTTAGTACAATGGATCACATCCAGTTTGTATAGCAGACCATAGAAAGACCCAACGAATACACCATGCCACTGCGTTTGGTTTTTATCGACTACAAAAAAGTATTTGACATAATCTCAAAGTAGACTATAATGGATGCATTGCTTAGTCAGGGTGTAGACAAAGCATATGTAAACCTATTAGGATCGATATATGATGGAGCTACAGCGACAATTCACCTTGATGATCTTGAAGTGGAAATTGATGTAGAGCCGAGAGGTACAGCAGGGTGACGCAATATCGCCAATCAAACTTAAATCATCTTAGACTTGCAGATGATATCGTTGTCCTTTCACATGACCCAGAGAGGCTGCAAAGACGCATACAAGAGCTGCAAAGGGCTGGTGAACCATTTGGCTTAAAAATTAACCTGAAAAAGAATCAGGTCATGTTCAATAAGTTCGCGGAGGATAGAAGAATTTCAGTTTTAAGAAGAGATATGGAATCCTCTACCTTGGGCAGAGGATTTCATTGAAGGGGGATACCGCCCGGGAGGTGGAACGGCAAGTTAAATATGGCTGGCAGGTAATTGGCAGGTTCAACATAGTGTTTGAGAGCAAACTCTCACTTTGCCTGAAAAGAAAACTCTTCGATCAGTGCGTCCTGCCCGTTATGACATACGGAAGTTAAACCTGGACGCTCACATCACAATCAATTTAGAAACTTCGAGTAGCACAGAGGGGAATGGAAAGATGTATGCTTGGCGTTACAAGATGAGACAGAAAGCCCTGCACATGGATTATGGAATCAAACGAAAATGGGTGACATCATTGGAAGATGGGAAGGTGGGTAGGTCATATAGCGAGGCGATGGGACGAAAGATGGACCAAGGCAATCCTGGAGTGGATACCGCTTGATTACATTATGTCCGCGAAGAAGACCGAAAGCACGATGGACTGATGACATCGTTAAGTATATTGAAAAAAACCCGGGACAGTTTTCCGGAACACGTCGAAAAAGAATAAAAGATTTTTCTGGGTATCGTTGCCCGTAAATACACTTAGCTAGCCCCTTTGGAATTTCAGGGAGCTTCTACGTAAATAAGAAACATCGCGATCTATCGCGAAATACATTTTTCATTTTAAATGGAGTTTAAATATACGTACTGACATGTTAAAGTAATTTTTTTCAAAATGTTTTAACTATGTTCATTAGTAGTTTGTTCATTTATTTGTAGTTTGTTCATTAGACAGTGATCAATTAATATTTGCCAAATATGCTTTTACATATATTTGTTTAAAATACTTTTTATCAGAGGTTTTCGATTGGTGATTTAATAATTTTGCAATTTTTTTTCGCGGAAACCATTAAGTTTTCGACCCTTGTTAATAAGGAACTTTTTTCTTTAAATAATGCTAAGGATCGTTGGTTAAATTCATAAAAGTTATCTTATGTTTATGAAAGTTATGTGTATATGTTATACGCACAGGGTACAAGAAAGGATGTAACCGAAATCAATATCGATGTGAGAATGGACCTTGCATTAACCTCAGTTTACGATGCGATGGAAAAATAGACTGTCCATTTGACACAAGCGATGAATTAGATTGTAGATTTGGTCTTCAGCGTAGGTTCGGTTGAAGTGATCAAATAACAATTAATTTATTGCCCATTTTGAATTTTGTAAAATCAGCATACATCAAAAAAAAGTTTCCTAATCATTGATTCATCAATCATAAAGTAAGAGTACCTTAAAAACAGAAAGAATCATATATAATTTAATGAGTTAATAATGTGATCTAATGAGAAACTTTTTTATGTGTACGTTGGATTAATTATAACTGAATGAACTCAACTTACAAATTATAAGAAAATGTAGATCAATGGATTTGATTTTATAACCAAGAACAAAACAAAAAAATTATAACCAAAAATATATTGAAAGTCACGAAAAAATAGACAGGAGGTGATGCTATTTAAATTGAATTGTTGGCATAGTACTATACCTTCGTAAAAGGTGGCATTCTTTGAATAAAACATACAGAAAGAACACTGATTTTGTTTTGAGACAACATTTTGGAACATAACTTTAAGATCGATTAAAAAATCGCGATAAAGTTAATCGCGAGCTAGACCAACGGTAAAGATCGTTACAATTAATGAAAGTGTCACTGAGATTCAGATTTTAGATCCCAATTTTTTAGTTGATTCAAAAGTTCATCCAATTTTTTGAAAAAAATTGAAGAAAAGGTTTACCAAAAATTACAATTATTCAATGTAGTAAGTGCCGTTCGATGATCTTTCACCATTTCTCCGGTAGTTGTATAATCCCGCCCTCATAGAAATTCCGTGGTTTCTGGCCAAAAAAACTGATCGAGGTGAAATTTTTGCCGAAACTATTTTGAAGTAATCTAAATAAATGGTAGTCGGAGAGCGCAAGGTCTGGAGAGTACGGTGGATGTACCAAAACATCCCAGTTAAGTTATTAAAGTTGGTGTCGGTGTGATCTAACATTGTCTCGACGAAGCGCAACACCTTTTATGTTGGCTAATTCGGGGCGCTTCTGGCCAATTGCCCCCTTTAATTTAACTTTTTTAATAATTCAACTTAGCTGTGAACAGTATTTCTTCGAATTAATAGTCTGGTTTTTAGGTAACAGAATATAGTAAACGGTTCCCTTCCAGTGCCCCCAAATGTGTAACATAACCTTCTTCGGATGGAAACTATTTTTTGTGCTAGCTGAAAGGGCCTTTTTGTTCTCATACCATGAACTCTTACGCTTAACATTATTATCCATGCATTTGTCATCCCTATAACTATCCGGCTGTAAAAATGGATCGATTTCGTTTCGTTTCAATAATTTGTCAATTTTTTTTTTCGAAAACTCATGCCGCACACATACATCAGTCTTGCTAACCATTCCAAATGTACGTACTTGATACTATTGGCCAGTTGTTCTATGCCGAATATTTTCAGTTAGCGCCAATATTTCGTCGGTCGGTCGTCTAGAACGTGGTGCAGCGCTTAACTAGATTAAAATTGTTTTCAAGAAACTCCGTCAGCCACTTACCACACGAGGGGTCATCAACGGCACTCTCACCCTACACTGCACATATCTTCTTTTGCGTCTGTGAAGCATTCTTGCCTTTTCGGGAATAATAAATGCTTCTTAGTTTCTGTCGTTTTCAGTACTTAAAAAAAAAATTAAAAAAGAAAACCAAATAACAATTTTCTAAGTACTCACTGAAATTCCTTTACCTCAAAACTTTACATTTGTGAAGTTGATAACACTTCAGTTTGGTGATGCAATGCCATCTAGTGCCAAATACAGGACGAACTTTTACATCAACCCTATCTTCAAACGAATAAAAGTAATGGATATAGTCAGTGGTCATGGTGTTTTAGAAAAGTTTAAAGATGATAACAAATTCAAAATAAAAAAAAAGTCCCACTAATTTGTTAAAAAAATTTTATGATGTAAGGGGGTTTTTCGAACATTTATATACGGATAATGGGATAGCAAAGAAACATCTCAGACTGGACTGGAATTTTAGTAGATCAGATTTGCATTTCTACCAATTGTCGGACTTCTTTGGACTTTGGATTACAAAACAGAAGCCTTTTAGCTAGCAGAAAGTTCCAAACAGTACTGTAAGAATACTAAATAAGACAGGAAAAATCTTTGTTACAACCTGATAACAGAAAAGGTATACTTGGTATTATGCCAGAATTTCAAATTTGTTCCATTATGCTCTTGTTTGTTTTCTTTTTTACCCCTTAACGAAAATTCAGCAATAATATTATGATTGGCTTAATTAGTGAGAAAAGCACGTCATTTAACATGATTAAAACACAAAAATTGATTATAGTTTTTAACAGAACTTATCCAAGTATAAAACCAGGTTTTGACCATATTAACTCCAATTCAAAGTGGAAGATAAGTTTATTAATACAACTCTTTTTTAGATGCCAGTGCTCAAGGTTTGCAGTTGAAGACTTATCCCACCCAACAACAAATCAGAGAAAGTGAGTATTAGAAATATATACTTTTGTAACTGATTTAGTATCTTAATGGGCTGGTATATTAAAAAACTTTCTCAAATTAAATTATTTCAAAGTACCAGCTCTGAAGTACTTATATGTTTTGTGTCATACACAATTGTTAATTGTAAATTGCACATGTAACTAATTGTTTTTGTCTTGTCCTACGCCTTATCTGGAGCAGACAAATTCAAACTTGGTGAGTAGATCGTTTTCCCATCACATGAGGCGTGGAAAAAATCATGTTGGTTGGCTGAATATCATCAAATAATAATGTTCCATATTTTGTATCATTTCTAATAGTTAATTAATTATTTCACAGGTTTATTTATATTTTCAAATCTGTAGATTAGTCTATTATATTGATCTTATCAAGGTTATTAACAGAACAGCTATTATTTAGATTAGTTTAAAAATGCTTTACTTTGATACCACTTGCTACTATATCACCATAATTAATATTTTAATACCGGTTTAGTTTTCATTGGTAATTTTTTAATCATATGCTTGATATCAATACTAAAAGATCTGAATAAAAGAATAAATACAAAATATTATTTCAAGACACTCTAAACTGGTTTTTTTTACGGTAATTCAGGTGAAATGGATATTTTAGGTGGATAGGTAGGTAATCGTTAAATTTTATTATCAAAATTAATTTTCAATTACGACGACGATTCACAAATTCCAACGATATTTTCACGTAATCAAGTAACAGGAACACATTTTGTAGCCTATGAAAATATTCAAAGAGAGGGTTCAATACAAAACACCAAGATCCCAAATCGAGTGCATCCTACTATTTCATAACACAATAGAACACCAGTAACTGAGTTTCGAATATCCTACTAACATCAATTCCTCGACATTCTGAACAATTGGGTCTTTTCACCGCCATATTACACTACGCATTGACAAAAGACCTATATTGGCCTATACATTTACAAGATCTATTTAACTCAAAAAATAAAGCCGACTGATTACCAAGAACCAGCGGCGGCTCGTGGGTTTTTAAAGTGGGAGGGCGTAGAAGAAAATAGTGCTGCTGAAGATTTTTTTGCTTTCCCCTTCCTCCTTTTTACTTTTCGTGCTATTGAAACCCTATACCATTTTCTTGGTGAACCAAGAAAATAAGTTAAAGGAAAGAAATTAAACGGAAATAAAATATGCTGTTTTATGCTGGAGGGGCGGCGCCCTAACGCACTCCCTCACGAGCCGCCACTGCCAAGAACACTATGGGTTTACAGAGTGGGTGATACCAATTGTTATCGGAAAATTTCATTTAACGGCAAGACGCATTTTCAAATTGCCGACGAAAAGTCAATTTTACCTTTACCATTTTACATTTACTTGGGTACATTTTGTAATCTGACATACAAGTTATGGATAGGACCTATCTCTGTATTCAAGAAGACAGCCAAGTGGTGAAAGAATCAGTCTTTTGTGCACCAAATTTCCAGGTTTTGCAATTTCAAGAAATGGAAACGCAAATTAGCCACAAAACTAAATAACTTAACACTTTTATTCTTTTTCCGTTGGGGTTACTATAACCGGAAAATCTAATTTGTCTCACAATTTATGTGCCGAAAAAGGTTCGCAAAATTGTGGAAAAGTGATGGAAAATTTTGGGAACCCAGACCTTCAATCCTTGGGGTTTATGATTTACCTTTAGTTTTTTCCGTTATTACCCCACCTGGTTACTGACGTGACTGAATGATGGTTCTTTGTAGAATTATGTACTCTTATCTAGAAACATTAAACTATGCACAGGCATATAAGTATAAACGTCCACACTGTGAGTGAGAGTTGAACCTATCCCACAGCAGGCTTTAAAATATCGTAATAGCATCTTAGAAATGAAATATTGAGAAACAGTGGTGTTCTTGTACTTGAAGCATTCAGCTCGATTAACAACGATATGACAGCTCTTTATGAAAAATACCATTATAAAGATATTCAAAAATATCCAAATTAATATACTTCGATGAAAATGTAGTCATGTGGGTATATTATGTGTGCTTATTATGTGTGGTACACTCGAGAGTAGTAAATACAGTAAAGCTGGGAAGAATTTTTTTTTCGATTCTACTCGATTTTCATTATTTCTACGTGAATTTTTGTTATTTCGTCAACGGATCGTACTACTAACAACACATTCCTTCAACATCCTTTCATTGAACAACTTTTCAAAGAAAATGTGGATCGCGACGTACCTTTTTGATGATTTTTTAACAGTTGCCAATAGTTTTTCTTTTTTTAAAGGGCGACCGAATGATATACCGGGAACAGACCTCATTATTATAAAAATAATGTGAAATCATATGAAGCCTTTGGATACTCCATACTCTTTTGTTAATACTTTACTGATTATATTCGGATTCTTGCCTAATATTTGAAGTATTTAAATGGTATTTTCCCTGATATATATCTTGATATGACTTTGTGGGTCTAACTTTCAGGCATCGTTACATGACATGACTAGCTAGTTATACATTTTTATATGGAAAAAGAAATCATATATGTATTTATAAGGGTAAATAGCTGTTTTCCTATTGTCAACCATCGAAACATTACGAAATAATCATTATAATTATCACAATACAAATGATTGTTATGACTATTTAAAAACATTTTTCATGTTCGATAATAACTTCAAAATATATAATTCTGCTCTATTGGATTATTGATTTTTACTTAATTATATATTAGGGTCATGATGTTATCAGTCAATGTTGTGTGGTTATAATAATATGGGTAATATAATAACATGTAACAAAAGTATTCAGACTTATTCTCATAGATCTTCAAGACTTAACCTTAACTTAATTGAACCAGAATTAAGCAGTGCGAATTTATAAGGCACTTTCTCCCTCTACTGTGCAAATCTCACAATCGTCTGAAAATTGCTTTAATTTAACAACCTATTTCACTCGTTTTAACGATTTTGTTAAAGTCCCGCGATACGCATTCGCCAAAATGTCAAGAACTTAAGTATTATTTAAAAATAGATTTTTGAAGAATGCTGTTTTAATAACAGGTGGGAGGGAATATTAAATACCATTTTAAATATTTATAACCTTTAAAATAAACCAGACAAACATTTTTCTATAATAAATTTACTTCGTTTTTAAATTTTGTATTAATTAACTGACCGTTAGCAATACAACGTTGTACTCTTGTTAACACATTGCTAATAGATAACTTAACAGTTGCTCTATGGTTTGGTCTTAGCCTTTTCCTTCAAAAACCCTCATAAAAAATAATCCGGAACCGTCACATCATTGCGTGAAAATTGTCAGTATTATGGAAGATGTTTATTGTGGTATTATAGTATGTTAATCGCTTATTATGTCTGTAGACAACAGGGTCTTGAAGGATTTGAATCTTATAAAGAAACAAGTGCGTGACACTTAAAAATTCGGCGTAAACTTTGTGCAGAAATTCCCATTTATGCACCACGTCATGGAATCGAAGTTTCTGGAGAATAATCTACACTTTGCCACACGTGCAATATTTTCAGCACTTCGCACTGTTCTTGGGCCCCTAGTGTGGAGCTTATCCCTAATTATTCTAAGCAGGAAAGTTTTCTTGCAATAAATCCATTGCCTGGCGAGATGTGTGACAAGTTTTGCTGTTTTGTTGAAACAGAACATTGTTTACATCCACATTTATCAGTTCAGGCCAAAGATATTCTATTAGCATATTCCTATGGTATTCAAAACGCAGAGAACAAAATGAAACCCTATTTGTAGCCTTTGTGGATCTGTCAACGGCGTTTGACTCCGTTGACAGAAACATAATGTGGAATTGTTGAATATCATACAATACCCGCCTAGGCCTACATGATTTTATCATCGTCTTCAAAAAAATATGTCTTATTCGCGTTTGCGTTCGCGCTCACCTTCCACTCAAGATTATTTTCTAAAATAATCTTTAAACTGCATGATAAAACTTTTGCAAAATGGCATGAATGCAAAAGTTCTAACACAAGTGGGGGAAACTGAGACTTTTGAAATTAAGACCGGTGTGATCGCTCCGACGCTTTTTTCTGTGTTTGTTGCGGCTGTCCTGCATCATGTCAGAGACAGATTACCGCATTCAGTTGAGATGTCGCATAAAATGGATGGAAGCCTATTCAGCCTAACACGTTTTTAAGTCAAATCAAAAACAAAGGAAGTTAGCTTCCTAGAAAAGCAATATATATACAATCGGTGTTGGACTTATTTAGTGAGACCTATGATATGTTAGAACTTAAAATTAATGAACAAAAAACGAAAATATTACAACAAACGCTTTCAAAGAGAGATAGAGGGACGGCCGATGTTGTTATGAAAAAGAAGATATAAAGACATAATAAAATCGTCTCTAAAGAAGTCTATATCACACTTGACCGAACGAGAAAAGATAACAAATGACAGACCCAAATGGTGTGAGAAGACATACAGAGCTGTGCAGCTCCGTGAGGAGGATAATCGCCAAAAAGCCGCAGCGAAAAGGTAGGCACGAACAGCCAAACAGGTTGTACCGCGTGTACCAATCCTGTATCCTCCTAAACTTAAAAACCCAGCATGGGGAAGAACATGTAGATCTAAGCTGGGTTATCTGATATTACTATAAAATCCATAATTCTTCAACAATGGGCCAACAAAACTAATAGCCATGGCTGAGGTTATACTCGTATCGGATTGATAGCCATAATAGCATTCACCATTAACAGTAACACCATTTTATCATCGTTTTCAAAAAAATATGTCTTGTTCGCGTTAACCTTCACGCCCTTCTTCCACCCGAGATTATTTTCTAAAATAATCCCGAAACTGCATTGCTGGTAGGTGGGATAAGGTTTCGGTAGTCGAAAGCTACCAACAAGACCATTTTTTTTTTTTCATTAAACCGTGAGACGTGGTAGTCCCACGAGGCGAATTCCCATGGCGATAGATTCCCTCGTTGGACATCAGTAAATCTAGTCCCCCAGCAGTTGGAGTTTCGGTCTTCTGTACCTTCTGCCACCCAAAGCTTCTGTCGAACGATAGTCCGTTATCCTTTTTAGTTTTTCATTTAGGTGGTCAGTGATCTTCAAGAAGGCTTTCTCTGCCTTTTTTTGCATGCACTACCTAAAGGGAGTTCACATCATCTCTCTATGTATCTGTACATTCGAGATGAACCAGAGGGCGTCCAGAGCTAGTCTCACTAGTTTGTTTTCATTGCTTTCCAATAGCTTAATGTAGGATTTTGCCAGGTAGCACCACGCGATCGATCCGTACATCATGACGCTTCTCATTAATGAGCTGAACATTAGGATTTTTAGCTCCACGTCTAATTTGCTGGTTCTGGAAATTAGCGGGTAAGCCATCTTTGCTACGATCACTGCTTTAATCCGTGCGTTTTTCGCATATTGTTTTCATGACATTTTCTTGTCGAATGTCATGCCTAAATACTTTACAGTATCCTTCCATGCCACATTTTCATCTTCTATTTCCAGTGGGCGACCGAGCCTGCTCATTCTCTGTGAGTTGTAAATAGCCTGTGTCTTGGCGATGTTCACCATAATCTTCCAGGCTATCAACTATTCCATCAAATCATCCGGATGTTCCTGGACGTATCAAACGGCCTGGTCCGGTCTTTTACGTCTCGCCATTATGGTTGTGTCATTAGTATATGTCTTGTCGGCCCTTCTGTGAAAGCAAACAGTGATTTTCGGAGTATGAAGAGATAATTCCCGAATCATTTGAGGATTTTCATTTGAGGATTATGATCCATTGGTGTCATTGCTCCGTACCTTTTTAAAGATGAGATTTGCTTGGCCGTTACCGTCAAGATATTTTAACAACAGATTGATCATTAGTCCAGCAGCTAGAAGTAATCAAAATATATTTTGTAGTCAACTCTCGAAATTAATTTTAAAAAGTAATCACTTTATTTAAGGAAATATAAAAAAACGCTTTTTTTAAACACCCTGTATTACCTATCACCTTTTATTCCTTGAATATCCATATCACTTGAAATATACCATAAAGAATAAGAAAAAAATAGTAAACATCTGAGGGAGTACAAGATCATTGAATAACTCTTATAATATCTACTATATACTATTTTTACTTGTACAATATCGAATTAATTATAACGTTTATAAATTTTAGTTTTACAAAACATAGCAACATTAATAACAATTTTAATGCTTTACGGTCGAAACGCTCTTGTTATGACAGTTAAATCAATTTAATAATGCTTTAAACTTTATTTAGATCGTGAGGTGGTCTTCCAATGTCGTGATGAAGGGCCTATTCGTGCCAGAGTTCAGTGGAAAAGAGCTAATGGATTACCATTGCCACCTGGATCCAGGGATGTTAATGGACGATTGGAAATACCTAACATCAAAGTGGAACATGCAGGAACTTACATTTGTGCCGCGAGAGATTTCCCTCTTGGAACACCTGGTGCTGAAATAGCCGTACAGTTATACGTTGATAAAGGTATGCATTTACTATTTTAACAAACAGAATTTTTGAACATTTTTTTCCAAGAAAATGGGACGAACTTTTGTATTGTAAGACTACACTAGTAAACCGAAATATATAAAAATGTAAACTTGTATATATATTCTAAGTAGAATATCATTAATATTATCGAAACAATAATGTCTTAGCCAGCAGAGGACAAAAAATACAGTCATCAATTTTAAAATACGGTGTACTGGCACCACTTGATACTGAATATCATGGCACAGGTAATGTTAGATAAATTATTTCGGTTTTCAAAAAATCATAAGATATATTTTCTCATTGCAAACCATATTGAATTCGGTAAGTACTAAAATATTATTTTAAAAGGTTTATATTTAAAAGGAACTTATCGTCCACCCAGATTTAGTGCATTTAATAATAAATATATCGTTTATTGCAGCCCCACCACCATTTGCACCTTCTCCAGTAAAGTGTCACCTGAACGAATCAACTTGTGGAAATGGAGAATGTATCCCGAGAAACAAAGTGTGCGATGGTCAATATGATTGCACTGATGGATCTGATGAAATTCGATGCAGTAAGTATGAGAAATGCCACTCAAATCAAAATATATTCGAAATATTTCAGTATTTTTGAAAATTGTAATTTTTGTTCGATAGACAAACAACTGTGTACAGTTAAATTTTTGAATAACCAAATTTTCTTATGATGGTAATAAGGTTGAAGAAACTTGTACTCAAATATTCGTTAATTCAATTAAAAATACAGTTGAGGGTCTTGGGTTACCATACCATCTTAAGAGATGGATAATCGAGTATCAGTCAAGTTCTCACTATCCACTTATCAATTCCAAAGAATTCACTATTTTTTGTATCACTTCAGCAATTTTATATCTTTTACATACTTAGTTCCATTATTTCATTATTTGCCAAATTTTAATTTTTATTGGAGTAGCATTTGCATTGGTATAAAATGACTTTATAAAACTATACCGTTTTCAGGCTTGGAATGCGAACCAAGTGAATTCAAATGTAACAACAAAAAGTGCGTCCACAAATCTTGGGTGTGTGATTCTGAAGACGACTGTGGAGATGGATCCGATGAAAGCGTTTGTGCCCCATATGTCCCAGGCCAAGCTTGTGGTCCTCACCAATTTGCTTGCAGAAACGGACAATGTATTCCACGGTCTTACCACTGCGATGGTTCATCATCAGATTGTACCGATAAGAGTGATGAAATTGGTTGCAGTAAGTAATCAAACTGTGGAAGATTTATAAAATAATTAACATTTTTTAATAACGTGGTGCTAAATAACTGTAATTGATGATTTATTATTAAATACAATACACATAATAAAATATCTAATAGTAAAGGGTTGTTAAATAATTGTCAGGATTTTAAAATGAGGCACAATCACAGTTACAAATGATAATCCGGTAATTATTGTTTTATTTTGAAGAACAAACAATGGTATTATGTTTTAAAAATAATGTCGTTTAAATGCCCCCCTCGGCTTCGTCTGGTAGAATGCATTCTGGAGACTCAATTGTCGATTACTCTTTCACACATATCGTATGGTATATTTTCAATAGTGGCCTGAATGTTTCGTTTAAGGCTAAAAATTCTTCGGGGTTTATTTCTGCAAACCAGATTTTAACATAACCCCACAAAAAATACGTTCGGAAAATTTTTATTCGAAAAGAAATCGATTGTCTGGCGAAATGTGTGAAGAAGTCGTTAAAAAAAAAGAAGTGAAGAAGTGTGAAGAAGTTGTTAAAAGGAAATATGTTGTTAGCATATTTCTTAGCGTTCACCATTAATAGAAACATGATTTCCATCATCTTCAGAAGAATCAGTTCCTATCACTCCTATCCGCCCAAAAAAATGCACCAAGCAGTGACTTTCTGAGGATGAAGAGGTAACCTCTGAGTCACTTGAGGATGTTTATTGACCCAAGTCCTACTATTGTTTATTCACAAATCTATTAAGCCAGAACTACGCTTCATCGTATTATTTTTTCCCCAAAGTGGACGTCGCCTTCCAATTTCCAAATTTCTATTTGCTGTTGAATCGTGTATCTTTCCATTGTGAATTAACTCAATGTACTGAACACAACGGTTCAAACAGTGTTGCCACTGAAGTTCTAACACAAAGTTTATAAACAGACATATTATAAAAGAATTTAGTTTAATAATACTTACTAAGTTGTTTGTTTTTATATACTTTCCCTGGGTTTTTTTTCCGTGAAATCTAGAAAAGTAAACGATCACAATGTGTAGAATATAAAACGGGTAAAATTCATCGAAGGCCAGTCTTGAGCAAGATTTCCTGAATGTTAATAAAATGAATACTAATATATGAACGAATACTGATAACATGGTTCCAGCAGTCTAATCATTTTTTAACGTTTTATGAGAAACTTTAAATGCAAATGATTTCACGAGTTCATTTATTTTATTATATCTAGTTATTTTTGTAAACAATTATTCAGCACCACTCTGTAGATTAAAAAATACGTCACTATTGTCACTCTCCCTATCAAAATGTATTACATTTTATTATGAATTATAGTTACATGTACTTTTTTTTTAGTACGTCCAGTAATATCTGAAAATCCTGTTCATATGCTCAGACTAGCTGCCGGATCTGTATTCCAAATAACGTGTAGAGCTGTTGGAGTACCAACACCTCAAATTATTTGGCGTTTGAATTGGCGCCATGTACCTCTCAAATGTAAAATGACAAGTGTTGAGGGTTTGGGTAAGAAAAAATTACTTATTTAAGGCTTATACAACGTGGTCCTCGGAAAATGGACATTTTTGGAATGGGTAGTTTTCGGTTATTAGAAGAAGATAGAGTCTATGTCTCTATGAATACGGGACGACTCTTTAGGCGTCACTTCAAAGTTGGACATCATGATGCCATCCCCAGCTGCAACACCATTTTCAGATGGGTAGCTGGGGTGAGGGAAGCGATTCGGCGATTCGGCGATTCGGCGATTCTGTCCCACTCGCTCTGCTAGGTGGTACGCTTCAGAAGCGTATGTCTAGGAGATGAGTAATGGCATTGTAAAGTATATTTTGCATTATGATTTGATCTTCGAATTGTACAAATTGATGTTCAGGGGTTGAATGAAGGGGAATATGCAACTACAACACCTCACAGTTGCTCAAACAATGCTTGACATGCTTAAAGAAAACGAAGATTTGACCATCATCAGTGATGTTGTTCATTTCTATTTAAATAGGGTAATCAGAAAACATTACTGTCGATTTTGGACTACAGAATATCTTCATGCACCAGATTGCACCAGAAAGTACTACACAGTCCAAAAAAATGGTATGGTGTGGTATTGGCAAGTTGGCAATTTTCGAGCCATTTTCTTTCGAATAAGATGAAGTCACAGTATGTTTGAAAATGTTTTAAAACCAGAACTTCCGAGACGCGTAATCAAGTGGGATGTGTAGTTTCAACAAGGACAAGCTCATACTACCACTGCTCATACGACGAAAGTTTCCATGACTGTTGTTCGAGTTGCATTCCCTAATCAAGTAAACAATCTCTCCTCGGTCACCGGACCTTTTCGTGTGTGATTTTTATATGTAGGGGTGAGTGTACTTAAAATCACGCAAATATGAAAGTAACCATCATAAGCTGGAACGATTCAAGATCACTAAACGTGATCGAATTGAACAAATCGGTGCAGAAAGGTTAATTCAAGACTTCAAGAAAGACTTCATACTAATGTTTGTGAAAATAACCGTCACTTGAATAACAACATTATTTCTTTTCCGAACTTAAGCGTTGAAAATGATGCCTTAAAAATAATGGAGTCACGCTTTTTTTAAAAACCGTGGACCATCTTGTATAAGAAAATAAGATAACTTTATAAGACAAATTGCAATAATTGTTTTAAAATTATAGGAACTCTCACGTGTGAGGACATCCAAATAGAAGATCAAGGAGCTTATACTTGCGAAGCTATTTCTACACTAGGCACTGTCATGTCTTCAGATACCATTTTAGAAGTCTACGAAACTGGCGTTTGCAGACCAGGCTATTTCAACAGTGAAGCCAGAGCAGAAAGTGAATGCATTAAATGTTTCTGTTTTGGACATACATCAACTTGTAGATCAGCTGATTTGTTCATCTTTGAGGTATAATTAGACGATTCTGATGGATTTTTTTTTCTGTAATATGGTTGCCTTTCTAGTTCCAACCACCATTTGATTCCCTGAAAATGTTAGGAGTACGTATTGATCCATACACGGGCATAGTTGATATTCGAGATGAACCGATATATAAAGGAGTCGAACCATATCTGCAACACATCGGAAGCAACGGCGTTAAAACCTTCCTTGCGAACGACGCTGAACTGAATCAGCCCAACGTGGTACCATACTTTTCACTGCCAGAAAATTATCACCGCAATCAATTGAAGAGTTATGGTGGATATCTTAAATACAACGTTCACCATTCAAATGACGGCAGACCTATCACAGGACCTGATGTTGTATTAACCGTACGTATAATCAAAAGTGGCTCGAAAAATTCTTGACTTATTTTACTCATTATAACATTTTCGTTAAAAACTGTCTACCGGATATTTCGCAGTGTAATTACCTTAAACTGAAGGAAGAATGATTATATCAGATCAAAAAGTTGAAATCGGATTAAACCTCGTGAGGAGTGAAGTTATATCTTAGTAGTATTCAAACATAACATTGTGATATAATTTTGTTTTATTTCTCTAAGAACTAATTCGATAATGTTCAACTTAAATACATTACATACGCGAAAAAAGTAGTCATGAAACAGTTCTGTACTCTTTTCAGTTACGAGGCCAAAGTTAAGAACTTTTCAGGCCATTTTCACACTAGTTTTTGCAATAGGTCTAATAAATTTGTGTTTGACATTAACAGGGTAACAGATACATACTTCTGCATGAATCGAATAGTCCTCCAAAATCTCATCGAACAACGCAAATGAGGGTTAGGTTCTTTGAAGGAGACTGGACAATTAAATCAGTAAGAGAACCAAGCCGTCCAGCTACTCGTGAAGAAATTATGATGGCACTTGAGGATGTCACCAACATATTGATCAAATTGGAATACAGTGAAGGAGTATTGAACACTACTTTGTCAAACATCGTCATGGACTCCGCTGGTTCTCCTGCTACGGCTCTTGGTGCAGCCAATTATGTGGAAGAGTGTAGTTGCCCAGTAGGATACTTAGGGACTTCGTGCGAGGTAATAATGATATATAAGAAAAATCTATATTTGCAATATATTCATACGATTTATCTTATAGTATTGTGCTGAAGGATACAGTCGTCATGAATCTGGACCATGGCTAGGCCAATGTTATAAGGAACCTAAAACCTGTCCTCCAGGAAGTTATTCTGATGGAACAGAATGTCAGATTTGTCCTTGTCCATTCACTTCCCCAAGCAATCAGTAAACAGAAAATTAAACTAGAGTTTTCCAATGAGAGTATCAGAACATTGAAACATAATGGCTGTAACACTGTTTAAAATGTAAATGCCACTCAGAGACTGCTGTGATCAATATATGGTGGCCATTTATCTTAGAAATATGCCCGATTCAACAACGCGTAGAAATTGGAAGATGAAAGACGACCCCTACTTTGGGGAAAAATAATCTTTTTCGCCGAAGGGCACTTCTGGCTTAATGGTTTTGTGAATAAATATGACAGCAGGATTTGGGTCGATGAAAAACCTCAAGTGATTTAAGAATTATTCTTTATCTTCAGAAAATCACTCTTTGGCGCGATGGAAATCGCGTTACTGTTAATGGTGAACGCTATAGGGATATGCTAACAAAATATCTTTGACATGAACCGATTAATGTGGATATAAACAATGTTTTCCTTCGATAAGATGGTACGACTTGTCACACATTTTGGCAAACAATCGATTTATTGCAAGAAAGTTCTTCTGGACGCGTCATTTGGTGAAATGGTAATATTGGTTTGCAGAAATAAATTCGAACAATTCTTGATCGTAAACGAAACATTCAGGTCATCATTGAAAATATACCACGCGATATGTGCGAGTAATCGAAAAGTGGGTCTTCAGAATGAAACCGAAGGCTACATTTGAAAGACATTATGTTCAAAACATAATGTCATTATTTCTTTTTCAAGATAAAATAAAAATAACGGATTATCATTTGTAGTTATCATTGTGCCCCATTTTAATGTTCTGATACTCTTATTGGACAACCATTTATATAGTTGTTTTTCAGATTTATATAATATATTTTGTAGATTTGCTCGAACTTGTCATCGTGAATCTGATGGTAGCGTGACATGTGACTGCCAAGCAGGTTATGTTGGAAAACGTTGCGAAGCTTGTGCTCCTGGATATGTCGGTAATCCTCTTACGGTAGGAGATTTTTGCAGACCTGATGAAAACCCATGTGATCCTTTGGGTACTCTTGGCCGAGATGCTGAAGGAAGATGTCTATGCAAGGTGAGCCACAATTTTACCCAAACATTTAGATCGAAACAAACAATGTAAAATCAAAATTTAAGAAAAATCAGGAATCAATTGGCATATTTAGAGAATAGTTTTATTTATTATATTATTATATTTAACTTAAAATAATTATTTTTTCTTCCACATCTTCCCCGTTCCTACAACGGAATTGGTGAGTAATTACAAAAAAAAAAATGAAACACAAAAAGGGTCTTTTCACTATCTTTCTTTGCTCTTCATAAAATAAATCTTTAGTTAGAAAATAATTTTCAATATTAATTTTTGTTATTCTGTTCATACAGATTAGTTAATTTTTTTTTGAGTGACTAACAAAAAGATTGTTCGATTTATTATGTTTTTTCTGTAGACATTTCAAATTTCAAAATCGAACATATCTAAAACCGTATATTATACTTAATAAAAATTGTGTACATAATGCATTCATTATTTAAACATTTTCTAAGCAACACTGGCTTTGTAGTTATTGTTTCTTAATAAGTGTTATTCGGCATACATAAACATATTTATCCATTATAAAACAAGGTGGGTGGGGTATAAAGATCTCGCACCTTTAAAAGAGATATAAAAAATGAACGAAAATATCTATAAAAAATTGTAAATATCATGTTGTTCGGAAAGTTCGTGGGGATTTTTTTAAAAGAAAGAGAAATGCAAATAGTTTATGTAAATATTTATTTGGTCTATTATGTAATTACTATTTTTATTTACAACTTTTTGTCAATATAATGGTAGATCCAAAATGCTTTTTTGCCACCAGCATTTTCAGTTTGAATCAACTTGACTAGCTGTAGGCAAATCAAAGCGAATCTGAACGTAAACATTGTAAATACCACAAAAATTAATAGAATGGAAATAAACATTACTAATCCAACACAGATTTTTGTTTTCAAGCCTTAAAAATAGAATCTAATGGAAAATCCCTACGAACTTTCCGGATTACCCAACATTTCTGAAAAGTTTTGTTTTAATGTTAAAAATAACTGTTTAAAACAGTTTTGTTTTAATAGGTTTTAAAAATCATATCAATGAATTGCTGAAGATTTCCGAAATGTCTCTGTTCCCTGAATCACTTCCCGAGTCATCTTAAATTTCAGTTGTATTATTTTCCTTCAAATCTTTATGAGATCCAAAACGATGTTTCAAGACCTTTACCTTTTGGTATTCCCTAAGAAAAAAGTCACATGGGTTTAAATGTGGTTATCGTTCTCCTTAAAGAGATCAAACCACCATGGAACTTTTTCTTCCACTCTCTGAGCTAACGTCGTATTGTGTGAACTGTGACTTTGTCCAATGGAAACAAGGTAGGTTCTGTATTACATCATATATATCAACAGGAGAGTGAACTGGTCATTCGTGGAGCTCACAAGGGATATGTTCATCACAGTAGCGAAAATTTTGCATGTTTATAGCTCCACTTATATGGAAGTGAGTCTATTGCCACTAAGAAGAACAGCTGCAGCGGGAACTTCTTCAATAATTTCCGCATTTGGAACTTTGCGGTTGGCATGATATACTAGTATCCCCTTAATTCTTCATGTAACTGTAAACCAGTATGCAGAATCCTTCTTAAATCTCGACCTAATGTCCCCCATTTTCATGGCATTTCTATGGGCGATTCACGTCTTCGATTGCTGATTGAATGAATTTACTTCTTCCACATTGTCTGATATTCTAATAGTTCTAGGTCTACTTGGTGATTTTTTTTAGATTGGATCCTAACCCATGTAGATACGCGTAAATCTTTTTCAGAGTAGATGCCTAAAGTTTAAGAATCCATAGCAAAATAGTTTTTCGATCTGGTTCGTATACATTTCGACCAAACCGGAAGTGTGAAGGGAACGTCCTCTGTGTGTTATTATAGAACGGTTATTCTATGCGCAAGATCTTTATGTAACACCCTATGTAATAAGGATGTGCTAAACTAAAAATTCAAAAGTTATGAAGTTATACATACATCTATTTATAGATAAGTTGCGTATTTACGCAACCAACAAATCTAGAAAATGATTATTTTTTGAAATAAAGACAAATTTAATATCTTTAAAAAATCTACCAAAAACAACAAACACAGATTGAGGGCAAAAAGGTTGCCCTGTTTGGGGACGTCAATAACAGCTAATGACATATAGAAAAAACTTTTTATTTTTGAAAGGTGCAATTCATGTCATTTTGAAATGTTATGTTTCACGCCAGTTGAAAACTGAAACTTTGTCATTGCCTGCCAAGGCGTCGCTTCTGTTGGTACATTTGTGTCTTTAGGAACCTCCACAGAGAAATTCACAAGGGTTCAAATCAGGCCAACGCTGAGGGCACTAATATAACACCGTAAACACACAAGGTCCGAAAATATTTGTTGAATAATTCCAAGTGAACGTCGCGAGGTGTGCAATCTTTTGGATCATGTTCGTTAAGTAACTCGTTTACATTTGAATGGAGAAAAGTCTCGAGCATTTCATAATAACGATATCAGATAACCATTATCGTTATTACATCCTCCTCGGTAAAAAGTAACGACCACCTTGTGGAGTGGTCGCGTGTAAATTTCTCATTGGTTAAGTCCAGTCCAGTAAGGGAAATTTTGTTTGTTAAAAGTAGCCATTAAATGGAAATAAGCTCCCGCGCTGCAGAGTAGATCAGCTGTTGGTGAAATGCTCAGTAGAAGATCCTCCTCCTAGTGCCTCCTTTTTGCCACACTCTGTACCTAAAAATGGGCCGATAAAGTGACTAAACTGAGAAAATTAAAATTATTCGAATTTTAGGCTTATTGTTATTACTATTGACATAAAAAAGAAAACACTTTAAAAGTTAATACGATCTACTGAGTACAATATTGAAACGACGAAATTCTTGATAAATGGTGTCATCTGCAAGGTAATAGAAGAAAATAAGTTCGTAGGAATGTTTTAAGAGAAAGAGAAATGTAAATAGATATTCAAATATGTAAATATTTCCTCTATTATCTAATTACTATTATTACTTACAACTATTTATCAACATAGTGGTAGGTCCATAATGCATTTCTGTCAAAAATTAGCATCTTGGATGCCAAAACAATGTCAAGAGATTGTTTTACCTCTTCATTCGTTTTAAAAGAGAGACTTACTATGGTACACAACTGGTTTGGTCAATTCAGAAGCGGAGATTTTGACCTGGAAAACCGGTATTGCTGTGGCCGTCCTTCAAGCACTGATGCTGAAGAAATAAAGGCCATAATAGCCGAAGATCTACGCACCATTGTCGGTAGATAGCTGATAAGCTGATAGCTGATAAAATATTGACAAATCGACTGTTTTTGACCACCTGAAAAAAAAATCTGCTGGACCGAATCACCCCGTGCGATCTTTTGCAGACAAAAATTCTGGGGCTCCATTTCTGAACCGGGTGGTAACTGGTAACGAAAGGTGGATTGTATACAACAATGTGCTATAGTATGCTATAGTGCTACAAAGTATGCGGTTTCACGGGGTTAGCCATTTATACTACCGCAAAGATGACCGTTATCAGAAGAATTTTTTGTTTGCATTTAGTGGGATTGGAATGGACCTTATCGGACTACTTTGGGCTTCTTTTATGCAACCCAACCATCAACACCGAATTCTACTGTTCACGATGAGATTGGATGAAGGCAGGAATTGAAGAAATACTGCCGGAATGAGCAGACGGGAAAGCGTTGTGTTTCCTCATGGCAATGTTGTTGAAGCCTAGCATATAGTTTAGCTTTAATTGGGATGTTTTGTCCCATCCACCTTACTTATCGGACATCGCACCGTTTGTCTACCGCTTCTTTCAAAATTGTTTAAATGGAAGAACCGATCAAACCACTTTTGCACCATAGTCTCCCCAGCAGAACTCTCCCCGTAACCGCCACAAATCTTGTTTTTAGTTTGGACATGAATTCTTGCCTTGTTTGAAAAATAAAAGCAAAATGCGGCATGAATGCAAATTTTGGACCAACTAGTTACTAGGTTCTCGGATAGAACCTAACACGTGGTTCTTGTTATCTATCACATATTTAATTTTTAGCTTGTGTTAGCTTTTTGACTTTAAATGTAATAATGTACCATAACATTGGTTATGAAGCTATAGTCATACAAAAATTTAAATAAAAAAAGTGATAGACGACAAAGAAGAAACTTCTTCTAATCGATTTAAATGTTGTTTTAATCGACGAATGGTTTAATGGTTTTTATTTTTAGTTTACGCATCCTACATTGTCAGCCTAGATATTTCTAAACTATGTTATTCAACAATCATACCTCTTCTAGCAATTTGCTAATTTACTTTATAATTTAGTTTCAAGCATTTATTATTATTGTATTTTTTTCAACTCAAATTTAAAATATGTAAACTAAATATCACAAAACATACAAATTAATACAGCCATCTGATGTGTCGAGATCACAAACTAACAAAGAAATTATAAGACAATATTTTAAACATTTAATGTGTTATTAGGAATTCACAACTGGACCCTTTTGCAACCAATGTAAGGATAAATCATTCTATCTCAGCGCTCAAAATCAATTTGGATGCATATCCTGTTTCTGTATGGGTGTAACTCAGCAATGTTCTAGTTCTAATTGGTATAGAGATATTGTAAGTGAATTGCATGACATCTCCAACGCATTTTATTAACAAACATATTTTATTTTTGTAGATTCAAACCGTTTTTACAAATTCCAACAATGACTTTAAACTCACCGACATCAATAGGGAGGAAGATATTACCCAAGGCATCTATTTGAACCAAAATAGCCGTGAAATATACTACAGTTCCTTCTCGCAGCCAGAAGTATACTATTGGTCCCTTCCAATTAAGTACCTAGGTGATAAGGTAACATCCTACGGTGGATATCTCAGATACACCATCAGAAATACTCCTGTACCCGGAGGTGCCAGTTCCAGAAATAATGCACCTGATGTCGAATTAGTTAGCGTAAGTTTTTAATACAACTATTTCAAGGATCACTCTGAAACTATATTACTACTATACTGCATACTGCATATACATTTCAAGCTTAACAGGTGTTGACTTCAGAATCAAGAGTGCTAGTACACATGAATAGAGTGGTCTAATATTGATGATGAAGCTCATCTAAAATAGGTACCACATAGGACTCCACTAGTCTTTGGCTAGTGCCCCTTCGATTGGTGTTGGACGCGCGTTGGCAGTTTGGAAAGGCAAAAAGCAAGTCGGTAGCCTGTAGCCGAGAGGCATAAGCTGCAAAAATACAGAGCAATGACTGTAGTTGAAATTCAGTAATCTAATAATATCTATATTTTAAATTCTTGAGCTATCGGACCATCAAGTTTGGTTTTGGAAATGGTTCAATGACCATCATCATCATTATTAAATAAATGCAAAGTGTGTTGAACGATTCTTACACGCCTTTCTTTTCTCTCACCTTTTCTGATTCTCACTCACCGTGGTGATGCGAAAACACTTTTTAATATTAAGTTTTTTGCAGGATCTTATTCATTATTAGATATCCAATCCCTGAATCGTCTGTTATGGTATATACCACGGTTGTCATCTATTATCGGTTTGTGAATACGGGCTATATGATCTGGACTCTATGGACCTCTCGTTACTCGTTCGGCAAAATGTATAACATTTCCTAAACCATCTAAAAATAATCTTGGACATAATAATAAGCAAACATTCTTTTTTAATTTTAATATTTTTCATAATTTTTTAAAATAATTTCTCTCCTCTTTTCTACTAATCAAATGAGTCTTTTGCAGATCTTAACTTTCCTGTACCTTTGTATACGTTTAGATTTCAAGACAGACTGCAAGGACTAAGTAGTTTTGTTCTGCCAGGTCTGTTTTCTTCTTCGATTAGTTATCTTTTCGATTACCTTTTTTATATCTGGTTGTTTCTACATTGGCTCTTTTATCTTTCACTCTTATTTTATCATAGGTTTCTCTTAATAATTTTTTTGATTGTGTTAATATGTTTAAATAATCTGCAAATTCTACTATCTCTTTTTCTTTATTTATCATTGTTCCATTTACGTCTATGACCGTCGTATTTTGCAATTGTTAAAGTAATACTTGCCGAATGCAAAGCAAATGCAAAGCATCATACATGTGTAATCAATAGTCCTTAAAGGCATGCAGTTTGAGTTATTGACAAAATTTCAGAGTATTCCACCATGTTAACGTGAATTAGAGAAATAAAGAAATAATTTTATAGGAAAACCAAATCAATCTTCTACATTTCTCCAGTAATAAATCGCAGTCTACTAACGCTCCGCAAACCTTCGTTGTTCCACTCTTAGAACAATACTGGCAACGTAATGATGGATTAAAAACAGATCGAGAACATTTGCTAATGGCTCTGGCTGATGTTAAAGCAATTTATATTAAGGCCACATACTTCACCAATACTCAGGAAGCCGCGTAAGAAATTGCCTCACCATTTATACTTTCTATAAGTATTTGCACAATAATTTTATTTTCAGATTGATTTCGGTATCTTTAGATACAGCATCAGAACACAATACTGGTTTGTCAAGAGCATGGGAAGTTGAACAATGTCAGTGTCCTGTAGGTTATACTGGATTATCCTGCGAAGACTGCGCTTTCGGTTACACGAGATCAGATGATGGAATTTACTTGGAATTGTGCATACCATGCGAATGTAATGGATTCTCCAATGAATGTCATCCGGAAACAGGAGAATGTCAGGTAAATAATTCTGATTTTTTATATATTTTTCAATTTAATTAAAAAAAATGGCATTTGTAGAACTGTAGAGACAATACCGCTGGAGATTTCTGTGATCAATGCTTGCCAGGATATACAGGTGATCCAACCCGAAGCGAACCATGCAGATATTCAGGTGTAGTTCAGCCATGCAACTGTAATCCAAAAGGATCAACATACAATGGTTGTATTAATGGAGTTTGTGAATGCAAGGTAAGTTTTTAATTTTTTTTTGGAGAGGAAAATTGTGGATTTTAAGTATTCAAGCCTAAATTAAAGTATGTGGTTATTTGTCAAATAATCTGAAAACATGAGCACTCTTTTTTTGTACATCACTGTACATATTTCATCAAAAATCAATAATTCCTTTGCGATACCAGAGTCGTTCGAATAGTTTACTCGATAATAAGTGGGTTACTGAATATAAATATAGTCGTATATCCATTGAAGCTGCCTTTAAGACAATACCCCCGTCTTATCAAGTTGAGGGGGAGCGTTGCAAAGCGCTTGTCCCACCCCGTCCGGCGATCAAGCTACAGAAACACCAAGGCAGAGAAGATAACGGTTATAAAGTGACCTAGTCACGGAAACCTTTTCCCGTTTCCCAGAGTGAAGGTGATGAATGCTCGAGATGCTCAAAAACCGTTAGGATCGACAAAATTGGCATACAAATCCACAATGTCGTATTAAGTAATCGCTGATTGAAAGTACGCGAACTTACTGGCCTTGCAAACGTCTCGATAGACAATCTTCACTTCATTTTGTACGATATTTTTAATATAAAAAAGCTTTTTGCTCGATAAGTGCCGCGTCTTTTAACAGTTAACCAAAGACTCATTTAAATTCACATAGACTGTTTAGACTAATTTAAACACAATTTTGCGGATTTTCTTCCATTTTTTTAACAGTAGATGAAATATGACTTCACAAAAGAAAGCTATTAATTTATGATGACGAAATGTTCATATATGGTTCCGTACGCGTGATTTCGAGATGTTTATCGTCTAAATAATCGCTCTAACCTTTACATTGCAATCGGCCAACATGGTATCATGGATTTTGTTAACCATTTTATTAGAATTGAGAGTATCACTCGTGCTGGTTTGATTACATCGAAACTTAGTAAAGCACTTATAAACCCCAAAATATAAAAGGGCTGATGTATTGCACATTTAGAGAAAAAACCACAAGAACTGCGGCATCCATTTGACTTTGAACAAAAGGATGTGGTGATATAATGAACGACTGTTATTCAAATCAACCCAAGTATCTACAGTGCTGTGAGAAAATATAGACTCAAGAACCAAATTGTTATTTAATTTTTGTAACTCATTTTTTAATGATGTTGACCTTTAATTACTATCTTCCTATGTTTAAAAGAAATAATAATTTATGAAAGGATAATGTAATTAGTATGAATAATATAAATAATAACAAAATGTGGGCATATTCTCAATCCAATTATTTTGCTTGGTGCGACTTCATAGTGAGGTAGAATTATTTGTCCGATGTGAATCACTTCTTTTAAGCTTTGTAAAGTACTTTTTTATAATTGTGACGATACCCAGGGGAAAACAGTTAATTCAAATTGAGCAGTAAAGGATTCGGGATTTATGAAGAGCCGGAAAGACACAGTGAAAAATTGCTGAAGACTTGTAACGCTCTCAAGGTGTAATTAAATTTATTCTAAATGCAGATCCTGAAAATTATGACAAAATCAAGAGATCTGGTACCGTCAAGAAATTTTCGGTACCGTGAAACGAGCTGTTTGGCGCGAAATCTAAAAACAGGAACTTCATCTGCCAACATTATCAAAAAAGTTAATCCAGAATATGAGCGTAGCTTATTTCTCAAATAAGCTGCTGAAAGCAAGCTAGAACATAAAAAAGTAATGAGAAAACCACAGCTTAAGAAGAGGCATTTAGAGCAGAGGTAAAAGTTTGCTGAAGAAAATATTCAAAGCAGTAAAGTAAAACAAAGAGAAAATTATATTTCGCCGAGTTATGATATGGGTTGCATTTTAACAGGGGTTTAAATCGGAAATTGCTCTTTTGTTTCTGGTAAACATCAATGCTGTGCTATACCAGAAAGTGCTGTGCGATTAACTTTTACCATTTATGACCTGTTTAGAAGATTATTAGATAATGACTTTTTCAGTAAGACAATAATGTCATAAAATAATGTTCATAATGCGACAACAAAATATTTTTTTCAATAATTTCCGATCAAAATATTAAGCTTTTTATGACCCCTAGAGACCAGAAATTTAAACAATGGAGGAACTCAAAGAAATAATATCCGAAACATGGAGTAAACTGCAGGAAACGACTTTAATAAATCTAATAGGCAATGTTCATAGAAGGTTCTTTTAGATTTTTTTCTTTCGTAAAGACGAATAAGCTTGCCTCATATTAGCTTTCGCAAATGGGGGTTTCTTAGAAGATTATTGTCTGTCAACGTAATTTTAATTTTTCATTTTTTCATTAACAAAACAAAAAAGGAATTATATTTCAAATAAATAAACAAAGATTAATATCTAAAAATTTCCACTATATTTAAAATTGTATGTATGACAATTGTTTCGACACACAGTACCTTTTTCAAATACAAATTATACTAAACTAACAGTGAGAAAAGTAACCACAACCTAAAGTGACCATCGACCTAATAATACCATAAAACATGATAGTGGGGAAATCCATTGTTTGTCAACGTCTAGGACAATATAAGTTCAATAACGGTGAACTATTCAAGTCTAGCTGGTCATTTAACAAAATATTCAAATTTTTTCTTTTGTTGATTTCTAGGCTCTCTTAAAGATTTAATTTTTTGGATTTATTCTCATTATGTGGTTAGCATAATGAGAATTATTTTGTTATTTAATATTACTTCTTTTATGTTCGTTGAGCCTAGTAGAGAAAGATCTTCCTGTTTGTCCAACATAGGCTTTTGGACACGACCCGCACTCAATTAAATAAACTCCTGATTTATACAGTTTACTTGTTTGATTTTTATTGTTTTTAATGAGGCGTCCTAGACTATTGTTTGTTTTGAAAGCAAATTTATACTGTTTGTTTTGGATAAATATCTCGACTCTAATTTGGTAATTTTTCCCGTATATGTAATTGTTTTGAACGCTGCTTTTTCGACATTGACCGGATATATTAAATTAATGGCTTTATTATAACTTTTTTTATTAATTATTTTATTTATAATGTTTGGGTTGTATCAGGTAATTTACTGCGATCTGTTTGATGACATTCAATTCTTTGTTATAATTATCTATTGACATGGGGATGTTTAATAATTTATGTATAAAAGAGTGAAATACTACCATCTTTTGTGAATAAGGATGACAAGATTTATTGTATATAACTAAATCTGTATGTGACGGTTTATGAAAAATTGCAAAATCATTTTTAATGTATTTTCTAGTAATAGTTGAGTCTAAAAAGTTAATACTATTATGTTGCTCTTCTTCAACTGCGAATTTAATGTTTTTATGAAAATAATTTATGTGAGTTAGGAATTGATTTAATTATCTATTAGAACCTGTAAAACGAATTAGAATATCATCCACATATCTGTACCAGTAAAGTGACGATTTAATCAACTGATGTTGATTTATCTTATTTTCTAAGTTGTTATTCATTTTTTTTCAGTCCAATGTTGAAGGATCCAGTTGTGATCGGTGTAGAAATGGCACATTCGGACTTAGCGAAGATAACATAGATGGTTGCGAGTTCTGCTTCTGTTCTGGTGTATCAACTGAGTGTAGTGAAAGTCGATATAACATCGAACAAATTCCAGTTCAAATAATTGAAGATCATGGTTTTATTTTAACTGATCAGTACTACAGAACACGTATTGATAACGACTTCATAACGAATTTGGCACTGAACGAAATAGGTTTTAATTTCCCTCCAAGCCAAAGAGAACGTTTGTACTGGTCATTACCAAGCACTTTTACTGGTAACCAAATTAAATCTTATGGCGGCAAACTTGAATATATGCAAAAATACATCGACTTGCCTGATGCAAAATACAGCACAGATAAAGATGTGATCATCAAAGGCAACAACATAATTATCTACTGGACCAATCCTAATGAACTCAAGCCCGAAATATTAAACAGCGT
The DNA here is from genome assembly GCA_031761425.1 of Cosmopolites sordidus. Taxonomy (NCBI): domain Eukaryota; kingdom Metazoa; phylum Arthropoda; class Insecta; order Coleoptera; family Curculionidae; genus Cosmopolites; species Cosmopolites sordidus. The sequence goes on from JARFXV010001156.1 coordinate 311,775, forward strand.
TTCTGTTCGTCTTCATCCGTCTGCCATTTGGTATAGATTAGATCAAAACCGCGCGCCAAGGCCAGCATCTAGAGAAGATATCTTAACTGTATTGGCCAATATTGAATCCATTCTTATCAGGGCTACCCTTTCGACTGATACTTCTAGCACATTCCTAAGCGATATTACTTTAGACACTGCCGTTGATGTTTATAATGGAAAATCGAGAGCTACTAATGTAGAATTATGCAGGTAATATTTTCCTTTTTTTTAACATATGTTGGCAAGAGAATTTTTAATTTAATTTTGGAATATTCTAAATTCATATTAAACTGTTTTTAATGGTTATTTTTTCCCCTTAGTTTATATATGCTTTTTGAATTTCACATGAAATTTACCTAGAGATCAATGATATTACAACGTCTTTTTCTTTCTTAATAACAGTTTCCAAGGTTTTCTCTCAAAGTTTGGATGGATTACAGCTTTCTGAATATTTCTGATTTTTTTTTACTATTCTAATGTGTTTAAACTGTTTGACATATTTGAATTGAGTATTCAATTTTTGAAAAAGACGAAAATTGATTTTTGTCTCATTTTCTATGACTTGAAGAAGAACGTTTAATAACGTTTAATTCACTGTAAAAGGTAGTAATTTTTTCATATTGGCTATTCATGTTTAACGAAGGTTTTCACTCCAAAGTATAGGCATAAATTTTTGTGTTAATAAAGTATCTCAACTAGGGATACATGGCTCAGAGCTTTGAAATAGTAAAGTAAAACACTTGTTAAATTCCCTAAAACCGCCATGTGGGGTACTGATGCACTGTTTGATCCTGTTTCATGAATCATTTATGGACAATCCTTTTGCTAATCTCAAAGAGATTTACCACTAACCACCAAATCACGTTTATTACATTTTACAACTCGCGTTTCGCTAATCATTTTAGCATCATCGGGAAATGATTCAATCTAATTCTAAAAGTAGTGTAAAAATCATAAACTGTGAAATTAACCAAGTTTTACAATAATGTTACATGCTTTTTACACGCTTTATTAAGTATGGTGGTCACACAAATAGAACATAGTCTAGTTTTTGAATTAAATTGAATCATCTCTTGATGATGCTAACATGGTTATCGAAACGCACGTCGCGAAATTAAGGAAGTAAAGGAAGTGATTTGGTATTTAGTGGTAAATCTCTTTGAGGTTAGTGTTTCACTCAAAGGTTCTTGTAGAAGAATTGAATCCGTTTCCTGTCAAACAAACAATAATATTATCTATAATATAATCAAGCGAAGTTTCTTTTGTGTATTTCAGTATTTTCTTTTTGTCTCTGGGTCATTCTTAGAAACACATGATTCATTCCCTGAGTCTAAATTTTTACATACGCTTTCTTCAGTGGAAATTTTACTTCAAAATGAGATGGATAGTTTTTATACTGATTTCAAAGTCTTTAAAAACTATGTGTGGTAAGTGACTATGTCACGTATGTGACGTGTCACTATCTTTAAACGCTTTCTTCTATTGGAATATCTATTTAGACACCTACATATTACCAAGTCATTTAAGTTTTACCAACATATGGGTGGCAACTATAAATAAGGCGTTTACTATATTGAATATGGAAGGATTTTGAATGTAGTTCATTTCATGAAAGTTTTGGTAATTTTTTCCCTTTTTCAATAATATATGAGTAATAATATTGTCAATTCGTCTATTGGAACATGCGGTGTGGAATACTAAACTCAAAGAGATTTACCACTAAAACAAATTCAGAAAATTGAACTAATTATTTAATCATACAGATTTATCACTTTATGGATTTACTTGTTTTTCTATTGATTAGATAGAATGATTGTTATTTGCCGTTTTATAGGTGTCCACAGGGTTATAGAGGAACTTCCTGTGAGGCATGCGCTTCAGGATATTACAAAGACTTATCGTTCTCCGATACAAATCCTTTGGGCACTTGTAGAAGATGTCCTTGCAGTAATAGAGAAGAAAGCTGCCAATATGGTGGATCTCAAGGAGTTATATGTAATTGTTTACCAGGATATTATGGAAGAAGTTGTGAATCTAGTAAGTTTATTTTGAATGTTTTACAGTTGCATGATAAATTGATTGATATAGTCATATTTAAAATTGATTTATTGCAGCTCGTAAGGCTACTGCACGATTGATTTTTCTATCATTTTACCATCAGTCTTGCATGTACTAATTTTTATAGTTTTAGGTAACATAATTATATTTAACATGGAGATTCTTAGTGCCACTATTTTTAATATTACCTAATAATTTAATAAATCTTTTTTTTTCTAAGTCAGGTTTAACTTAGAATTAGACAGAATGATATAACAGACATAATAAATATTACTATCTCGTACTACTCAAATCAAAAAGTAGCTGGTTAATATAAATAATCCCTTTTTGTTTATCAATTCTCCTATTGGAACCTTCGGCGTGAAACACTAAACTCGAAGCGATTTACCACTAAACACGAAATCACTTTTTTATAATTCAATTTTTTATAATTCACAACTTATAATTCAATATGAGATTGAAACATCTTCTGCTAAACGCGCATCGAGAAATTAAAAAAAGTTATTTGATGTTTAGTAGTAAATCTCGTCGAGTTTATTTTTTGTTTATGTTGATAAGTTATATTCATTGACAATAAGCGTTATTGCCTAGTTGCGTATATGGTCCTAATTATGTTAGTTTTAATAATGAACGCTTACCACGAACATTTAAATTATACAAAATGTTTAAAATAAGGAGATAAATACTAAAATATATTTTTCGCTAGCAGAAATACAATAAATGCATTAAAAATATTGCAATATTTTTTTGGTTCATTATGGATATACTTTATCCTATTTCATCAGTTAAAATAAGAGCCAGACATTGCTTTGAATCGACAGATATCACAATATGATTCAATGATAAGAAAAAAAGGCGTACATGTATCCTTAAGTAATGTCTTTTTGTTCGATTTTTAAAAAGATTGCCATCTACTGATAATAATTTAACTTAATTTAACAAAACCTAAGTTATAGTTGCGCATCTTGATGTTCAGTGTACTTATTGTTAAATTTGAAAAAAAAATATAGGCAGATCCTTTAAGAATGGAAGAGCAAAGTGTGGATAAGTTCCATAATAGGTATTTGATGTTTTATCAGTTTCGAAAGCATAACAGTGCCACTATTGCCACAAATACCATTAATGTTGTTTAGCCTGATACTTTGAATAGCAAACAAGTCAAAGTGAACAGTTGCTGAATTTGTTAAGAATGTTGTTGGTTGAAATTTAAGCTGATCTCAAACAAACCATCCAGGAATTAGCCACACCAGTTAAAACTTCATGATCCACAATACAACGGTAATTAAAACAACCAAACAAAGTGCAAATAATAGGAATGTGAGGCCATATCAACTTTCACTGGAACACAAAACGCAGCATATATCCACCTTTAGTGCACTTTTGTCGACGGTAGGCAGATAAATTATACTTTACACATATACACACATTTACACACTATAAACATATTGTTACTGGAAATAAAAAGTGGATTCTATTTCAAAATCCATATAAGAAAAAATAATGGTTAACACCAAGACAAACACGTTTGCTCACTCTAAAACTAGGCCTATTCCCACAAAAACTATGCCAGTATAGCGAGATTTTAATGGAGTTATAATTATGAGATTTTGAATCCTAATGAAACCATCACTATTGATAGTATCAGCAAATTATTATACTCAATTTTTATTCAAATCGTCCAAGACTAATTTATCTAAAATGAGTTTTTCCGAAACTGATGATAATGCATTGCCTCATAGTGCCAGGATCACTTCAAGAAAATAGTATAGGGTTAGGTTAGGAAGTACTTCCTTACCCACTGTATTTTCTTGATACTGTACCGCCAGATTACCGTCTTTTCAGTTATATGGAACATCTTAGTAAAAAGCAGTAGGATGTTACTGCGATAGAAATTTATTTTAATATTACCCATATTTTACAAATTTGTCAGAAATATGTGGAGATATTGTATAGAACGATTGAGACTATAGTAGAATAAAACTGTAATTCTTAAATAAAATAAAATTTTCTGCAGTTTTAAAAAACGACATTACTTATGGGTGCACCTGTTATATTGATTTGCATGGCACGAAATATATATATGGATAAATATATTTACGGGTTCTGATTTATTGATTCTGATACTTTTCGATTTTAGTAGTTTTTTTAGGTTTAATTCTTTTTTTAACTTCTCAAAGCTTTGATGCCTGGCGGAGCAGTTGATATACAAATAGAAATTACTCCACCCAAAATAACTGCCCCTGTGGGATTTCAACAAGAGATTACCTGCAGATATAGAACGGCCAATGTAACTAGAGACTTTGATTTTGTCATTAAGAATCTCAATAACATGCATGAGTATAAACATACCGATGTGACACGGTTTGAGGGGGGTGCCCAAGTATCATTTTATTCAGTTGTTGGATGTACGGAACAAACCATACAGTGCGTTATAATGACCAAGGAGGGATATGAAATCGGAGCAGTCAATGTGCTGGTCAAACCAGGTTTGAACACTATCCACATCATCCAGTAGAGCTTGCTGTGAGACAACCTGTTCATCTTCCAATAAAATTAGTAGTGTTACATCTAGTGTTTTCACATAGTATATGTATATAGTACAGGAAGTTTTATGTGTTTACATGTTTCATTTTTTGTAGTATTTTCTTTGGCTTTTGCATCATCTGTTTTTTTTATATTTTGAAGTAGAGTTTTAATATAAACGGACAAGGAATAATTAGTCTTTAGAGAAAGTTATATTTCATATATATTTTTGTAAATAACTGTTGCAATAAGGCTTTTGTCAAAAGATGAAATCAAGACGTTATATGTATATTAGCAAAGGCTCTTTGTATTTAATGAATCAAAGAATAATTTTTTTAAATTTTTTCTTTTACTTTTTTGAGTATCTTTCATTTTTAACCTCCGTTAAGTCTACATTTTATTGCCATGGCGTTTTTTTTAGAAGTGGTTTGTTGAATTCAACATCAGTTTAAAGTATAAGATTTAATCTGGCAAGAATGACTGTCAGACTTTTTGTCATCAATTTATCATATTCACTCTTAATAAGAGCACCAATTGAAAGCATCGAGTTAATCATGTTTAAATTAGCTAATTACACTACATTCATACATTTTGGTGAATTCATTCTTCCTGAATTCTCTTTTTGCCCCGACTTCATTATATTTAGTTTACGCCTTTATATATATATATATATATATATATATATATATATATATATATATATATATATATATATATATATATGCGTCCAACGAGACAACAGAAGTCAGGAGTTATACACCCCCGACCGTTGTTCCACAATCTCCTGTGGAACGCACATCAACCTGCGTCTCCGCCATAACGAGCAATGGTTAGTTGCTTGACCGGGAGTAAGCCCCACCCATCCCTTACATTGGAGGGCACATGTTTCGTCTGTTGGTGGTTAGACTCATCAGGGTACCGACATATGCTCTCTCGCCAAGAATAGGGAGTCGCCCTCCACAATCAAACAACCCATATTTTCGCCGACTTCTCGCCGGATGGCTTATAAATGGAGCTTTTTGACTTCTTTGGACTGCGACCAACGAGAAAACATTAGTCAGGAGTTATACCCCCAGACGGAATATGTGGAACGCACAACAACGGCGAAAAACCCACGAGCCGCCACTGATGGTAACGCCATCATTGCTGTTAAAAGTAAAGTTTTATGTCCATAAAAAAGTCCTTGATATTCGTACCTTTCCAGAGACAAAGCAGGGATGTGGTATACGTTTCTCGTAAACATCATACATTATTTGTTTTTTTGTATTATGTACTGTGTGTTTTATTTATGTTATCAAATATTTTCATAGACTGTTATTTACGAGTATAGTCCAGTAGTCAAATTGATAGAAATATATTGGACTAATAAGATTAATATTTAATTTGTGTATCTAATAAGTTTTCATTAGATAGTGCTATTTATATTTTGTTTTTCAATTGAGAACTTTACGACATTTATAACAAATTGCTTAATAGTTAAACTGTAAATAACAGTTCATTACTGACTTTAAAAGTATAATCAAGCGAACGCCAGTATATTTTAGTAATGTTAATAAATGCTTTTAGCTGAATTCATTCCAATACCTTCAAACAATGGATCTGTTAAACCACCAGAACCTCCAACAATTGATGTCATCATTTCTGGTCACCAACTTCAAATCTACGAAATTGGTAGTAGCGTAAGGTTCAACTGTTCAGCAGTATCGAGAGTGGCACCTAGAGTAAGTACTTATTCGGATGGTGTATACATAAATTATTATTGTACATTTTTGTACATTGTACATATTATTGTACATTGTACATTGTACATTTATTGTACATCCAAAATTTTCGATAAAATATCGGGTGGGGCAAGTGTCACGCTGCTATTTTGTTTTGTCGCCATTTCTTTTTTTTGTAAAACTTGTGATAGTTTGTTTAGCTATTCTGCAGCGTAGACGTGCAAATTTTATAATAAATGCACACAAAAATAGCGTATTGAAATTGTTCCGATTGAATGAAATGTTATAGTTTGAATTAAAACAACGAAAACAGAATTTTTTTTAATTATTGAACTCGTGAATTTAGGTGAAAATATCCTAATCGTTCAGTGTCTCATAAAATAGCAATATCATGTATTCAACTAATTTCAAAAACTGGGAACAGTTGGGGGGAGCTCCCGCATAAAAAGTCCAAGAACATCATGAAGCGATAAAAATATTGCAGATGTGGAGAAATCTTCAAAAATGTATTGCACCAAGTTTACGCCGAATTTTGAGAAGTTACACACATCTGTCCCTATAGGATTCAATTTCTTCATGACCTATTACTTACAAACAGGTAATAAGCGGTTAAAATATTATAATACCATCAAATTTCTTTATTTGACGGCGGATTATATTTTAAGGGGGTTATAGAAGGAAAAGATACTGACATAAGTAAGTCCCAAACTATACAACAGCTCAAGGATAATATCCGTGCTGAAATCAATGCTTCAACACCAGATATGTCGGCAAAAGTTATGGAAAATGTGTTAAAAAGGGCACAATGTTGCTGTGGCTCATATTTAAGTTATAAATAATTAAAATGATACCGTGACACTTGCTCCACTCTTTACGACTTGAAGGTGGCTCAAAACTATCTATCGACCAGTTGTTTTAGACATTTAAACGCTCTTCAGATTCTTGAAGTTCTGTTTATATAAGAATTACTTCAAAGAACGGGAAAATTGAAAATCGGATGGTTTAAAGCCTGGGATGTTTGCCCGATTGAACTATTTAGAATTGTCCTACTGCAGAAACTTGTTTATTTTGTTGGCTGTATATTTTGGACGCCATTCGACATTTTAACTTTCAGACATTTAGCCAAGTTCCATATAAAGAGGTTTCATTGAGGACTAGATAAGTTCCACCATTTGTTCAGGATTTAATGGATGAATTTATTTCTAAATATTATAAATTACACCTTTTTTCATAGAAAGTTGCAAATCGGTCAATAAAATGTTTGTTCTGAATATTTTGAAGCACCTTTGATAAACTACTCATGTTACTTATTGATTGGCTTCTAGGACTTTGGACCAGTATTCAGTATCCATCATCATATTCTCTTCTTCTTGCAATCTTTTAAAGTTACTGTTGCGCTGTGAATATTTCGAGTACCTCTTAATTTTCCACTCAGCATATTTTCTTAGTCATTTGAGCGTTTTCAACTGTTACCTTCAACAATGACACTAAAGCACTTGAGTTTCATAATTTTTCAAAACGTTTCAAAAATCAAAACAATATACATTTATTAAATTGTTTAATTAAGAATAACACACAATACTAGATGTTAATAGTTACTGTTAAATGATATATAACACATATCGTAGTGGCCCGAGAAATAGAGTTGTTACATTAAAAGAAACTGTTTGGTAAATGAAGTTGTAATAGCATACATAATTAGTACAATATCCCGCGGCGGCTCATGGGTTTTTAAAGTGAGAGGGCGTAGAAGAAAAGAGTGCTGCTGAAAAATTTTTTTGCTTTCCCCTTCCTCCTTTTTACTTTTCGTGCTATTGAAACCTTATACAGGAGGTGATCCAGAATGTTTTGAACTGAAAAATTGTTTACTGTGATAAATGCTGGAGGGGCAGCATTTATCACTCTTCTCTTACACTTTATGTTTGCCCATGGCATTCTTGAGGTAAGTCCACAATGATCGTAAGTTCTCAATGATCGCCTACCATCGAAACCTATTAAATTTGTTTTTATTTCAACGCCCCAAAAAATGTTACGCCATACCACTTTAATCGATATTGGGCAAACTTTAAACATTGTTTTATATTCTTGTCGGATAACACTTTTCGGGACTTTTCTGGCTGCTCTACCATGTAAGTTATTTGCCTGAAGCCTTCTTTGGATTGTTGTTGAACTTATTTCTAACCGCAGTTCACTTTTAATTTCGGCAGACGATTTAAATGGGGGATTGTTTGAATTTCGGACAATTTGCCTGTCAGTATGAGGTGTCGTTTTGCTCCACGGTTTTCGTGAACTGGTTGTTTATTAGGGCATTTTCCACCATTTTTTTGCACGGCCAACATCTTTGCAATTTCCCTTAGTGACATTGCTTCTTCCCGCAATGTTATCTGCACTCTTTCAGCAGCTGCACAATGGACGCTACAACCCATTTCTAACAAAATTATTATTTGGTCAATTTTGTTTTTATTTATTTTTTAATTTCTATGCTTCAAATAAAACGTGTCGATAAATTTATAGCAAAACGGGAAGAAACAATATGTACTGCTTTATACATTTTATGGCTCTATTTTTATGACCACATTTTCATGTTCTTCTTTCTAAATTTTTGTTAAATTTTATTTTTGCAGTATTTTTTTAAAACTAAGTTTGATATTATGTTTTTCCTTTTTTATTATATATTTATATTATACACTGATTGCTCCAATTACGTATGCCATTACTACTTTATTTACCAAACAATGTATTTTATTGTAACGGCTCTATTTCTCTCGCCATCACTATATATATATATATATATATATATATATATATATATATATATATATATATATATATATATATATATATATATATATATATACAGAAAACCGCACGAACTTGTGTATCACCCTGATATATATGGTGTATTTAGCATCATAGAATATCATACAGATAGCGTTTGTTATCGATTGTATTGACATTTTTTTCATGTGTTTTATTTAGACTGTACGTGTCCGATGGACAAAGGACAGCGGTGACCTTCCTTACCATGCCATTGATGATGGACGTGGAATACTGTATATTAGAAATCTTGCTGTGTCTGACTCAGGAAGATATACCTGTGAAGCAGAAGATGGATATTCCATTGTCACCGAAAGCATCAATGTTATCGTAGGAGGTAAGATAATATTATAATAAAAATTATACATTCAATAATGTATATACATTTCTTTAAACGCCGCATTATAGTTAAAATAACTGAAGAGATGCTTATTACAAGTAGGTACATATATAAAACACCATTTGATTCGATTTTGCAATAAATGTTACAGTATTTTTTTTCTTTTTTTATTACGTGTTCATTCACTTGTTATTCTAAAATTTAATTGTGACATTTTAATCCACAGAATCATTAATTTCAGTTTTATTATATGCAACGAAATATTTTTATTTCTAATATAGAAATTACGAGGGTCGTTCAAAAAATTCTCGGTTTGACACAGAGATGGTGCCTGTATAATCGCTACAACCGACAAAATCGTCCAAAAATTGATGAATAACAAAGCCATAGAGATTAGCTAGATTAGTTCAAAAAGTTCTTACCGCTGATTGTTTTACTATCATAAAGAGCTTGAATTATTTGTTTCAAACCTTGTTTGTCATTTACTATGTCACAATCAAATAAAAACAACTCAAAACTTAATATGAATATGTTGTTTAAGGAAGTACTTTAAAAAATCTTAAATGTATCATTTTTTAATGCATCGTGAAATGTGCTTGTAACATAAAATAGATGATACCAAAATAAATTATTCTTCGCAATATAATTGATTTAATTTAACTCTTAATACATTTAAAATTACAATTAATTTGCTATTACGTGGAATCGTTTTCGTTATTGATAAATAACTTCTAATATAGAATCCAGAGATATGGCACCAACTATAGCTCTCTCTGCACCATACGTTCAAGTCAGTGAAGGTCAACTTATCGAAGTGCGCTGCGCTGCATCTGGATCTCCGCTTCCGGAATATGTCTTAACACGTATTGACAGACAACCACTCAATCCACAGGTAAATTTTTACTATAATTAATCCTATTTGTATAAATTTCTTACCTTCATAACATTTTCTATTTTAGCACTATTTTGAACAAGGGGTTTTCCGAATTCTCCAGGCCAGAACAGAAGATGCAGGTCAATACCAATGTACGGCCGTTAATCGAGCAGGTCAAGATTCTAGCAGTTTTGAAGTCCAAGTGGTAGCTGGTTCAGTTTTAAGAGTTGAAATTACACCGAACTCTTTCCAAGGTCAATCAGGTGAGTTGTCTACTACTGTTAGATATAAACATTATTGCCATTAACTAACTTTTATATTTTAGGGGATAACGTTGTGTTAAGATGTATTGCTGATCGTGCTAGATCTATAAGTTGGTCCAAAGAGGGTGGAAGTCTTCCTTATACGTCCAGAGATGAAAACGGACTTTTGATGATTTCAGCAGCTCAACCTGAAGATTCTGGTATTTACATTTGTACCGCAACCTCTTTCGATGGAACAAGAGGCACACAAACTGCTACTGTCACTATTTCCAGAGGCATAAGGTATGTCGTTTGAGCAATCGAATAATATTTTTGCATAATTTAATTAATATTACAGTTCTTATCCAAGTGCTCGAGTATCGGAGGAACGCCTAACTTTAAGACAAGGTGAATCTAAAGATATTATATGTGAAGTCAGTGGTTCACCCACACCTACCGTCAAATGGACCAGAGCTCATGGTGTTATGAGCAGCAATTTCGAACAAATCGGAAATACTCTGCATATTAGAAATGCTCACATTGAGGACAGAGGTCTATATTTGTGCGTTGCATCTAACGATCTTGGAATGGAGCAGGCTGTGGCTACCGTCGAAGTAACACGTGAGTAATAATTATAAACCGCACATATTATTCTCAATTGCAGTTTTCCAGCTAGATTTTCGTCAAAAAAACAATTCTAGGATGATGTGCATAATCCATTGGGTCGATACAAAAGTTCGTTCCATTTTTTTCCAGAAAAATTGAAGAAAAGTGTTATTTACTAAAAATTATATTTAAGCAATATAATATATCTTCTTAGTTTTCTGGCTAAAAGGCTTAGGTTTCTGGCTAAAGAACCGATCCAGGCGATTTTTCAAGTCTTCTAAGGAAATATTTTTGTTATTGTCTAAGCTGTTTCGAAGCGACCTCAATTAATGGTAGTCAGAGAACCTAAGGTCGGAAGAGTACAGTGAGAGTACCAGGCAAGTTGTAAAAGTTTGTGTCGGGTGGCCAAAGATATGAGTGATTTAGCATTACCTTGACAGAAAGTAATCCTTTAGGTAATTCAGGCCACTTCTGGTCGATTGCTCGCTTTAATTCACGTAGTTATGAATAGTATTTCCCAAAATTAATGGTTTGGTTTTACAGGTGCCAATTCATAATAAACGATTCGCTTCCAGTGCAATAAAATGCATAGCATAAACTTCTTTAGATGTAAACTGGCTCTTGCGTTGGTTAAAGAGGCATCTACGCACTTATACCGTCATGTATTATGCTTAACATTATTATTGAAAATCAATGTTTTATCACCTCTAACCATCTACTTTAAAAATGGATCAATTTCGATGCGCTTCTATAGATAATCGCAAGAAGAAATTCAGTATATCAATTTTTTCTCCGTTAACTTATGCGATACCTATAAAGCGACCTTGCTACACATTCCATTTTGACGTAATCGTCTTGACACTATTGATTTGTTGATTCCAAGAATTTTGTTACCATCAGCATCGGTTGGTTGTCCAGAACGTGGTGCATCTCTAAGAATAAAATTGTTTTTTACGGCACGTGGAATCGTCAACAGCACCCTCGCCGTACACATTACATATCTTCTTTTGCGCCTGCAAAGCATTCTTGCTTTTCGGTTTTGCGATGCAATGCCATATAGCACAATCATTTTTACACCAACCCAATACGGCTTTAATCAAACCATAGAATATGAAATGTAACTTTTGCATCAACCCAATATAATATAAAATAACGATTAATATAATTTCTCGAATTCTAGCCAAACTTCATTTTACATTTTCTATAAAGGGCGTAGAATTAAAACGCAAAATTCATATTTCACTGTTTATTTAAAGTTTTGTTTAACTTTTTGTGACAGGTTTTGAAGCACCATTACTGAGCATCTATCCAGAAGGATCTATTACGGTGACTGCAGGAAATAATGCCCAACTGCAATGTCGCGCGGTTCAAGGTTACCCATCACCTATAATAACATGGAGCAGAGCCAATGACTTACCTTTCAGTCCAAACGTTGAGGTTATGTCTGGAGGAAACCTGAAGTATGTCATTTTTTGTTTGATAGTTCTTCTGACATATAACCGTTAAGTGCTCAAAATGAACGCATTAAAATCACTGATTGTTGCGGGACTCATATCAGCTGCCTTATATTTGATGATCGAAAATTTTTGCGTCTATGTATTGATAGCATTGCTGGTCAATTACATTTTTTATTTAGTAGTGTTTGATTAAGCCAATATTTTAATGAATCCTTTTTTGTAAACAATATTTTTTGATTATTTTGACACTATCACGCTTAAAATATGTTTCAGAATTCTTACTATTTCACGCGCAGAAGCTGGAGAATATCTATGTATAGCCACAAATGACGCTGGTAGAGCTAAGGCTACAGCTGTAATTAACGTGATTAGTGTTCCCGAATTATACGTAGTTCCGAGTGATGAGGTGATAACAAAAGCAGCGAATGAATATCTCCGTTTGGAATGTCGCGGAATTGGTGAACCAGAACCTGCAGTATATTGGAGTAGAACAGATAGCATTAGGTTAATAGAATTTAATTGTCATTATTTTGAAATGTATAAAAATATAAATATTTTGTTCATAGTGGGTCAAGGTTAGGAGCAGGAAATGTTGCTATTCGGGAATTTACAAGGTTAAGACCTGAAGATGGAGGATTATACAGTTGCTATGGCGAAAATAAGGCAGGAACCAGCGAGAAGAGAGTGCTAGTTAATGTTTTACCTGAGCGTGGCGACAATCCCGGTATGTAATGTTACATTAATTTGATTTGATAAGTAAAATGATTGTAGAAAACAACTTTAACTAAATATTTCTTTATCTTTAGTGGCAAACATAAGTATGAAAATTAACTATTATAAAATCTTATCCAGTAAGAGTGTCAGAACTTTAAAATGGGAAACAATTCGCATTATGTTTTGAAAATAATATTGTTCAAATGTCCTCCTCAACTTCGTCTGGTAGAATGCATTCTGGAAACCCAGTTTTCGATTACTTTTTGACATATATCGCGTGATATATTTTCAGTAGTGGTCTGAATGTTTTGTTTAACCTGTTAAGTGGTCGAAAATAATAATCATAAGGCCTTTCTAGATGGTCAGTGACCATGGCCGACAAGGCCATTAAGAAATTATAACTTGTATAAATGGCGTACATTATCGTTCAAATAACCCATTATAATAAACTGTGAACAAAAGTAAGAGAAACAAAACATAAGTGTTTCAAAACATTGTTGTTTATTCCATGCATTAGACTTACTTTTTATAGGCTCAACCTACTAAAAAGTATACATAAATATCATAACTGACAGATGACAGCTCAGCAAATTTACTATTTTTTGTTCACTATTATCTGGTGTGGAAAAGTTGAAAGCATGGCGCCGGGTATCAACCATTGTGACACTCTTGGCACCAGTAGCGGCTTTCTTTCCTTATTTTCTTTTTAATACTAACTGCACACCTGTAAAGACGATTTTCAAAAAAAGCAACTTTAGTCAAATAATAGCTTACCGTTTTGTAGGTTTCTGTTTCGTAATGAGCGGGATGATGGATGGAAAATGTCGTTCAAGAAATCTTGATGGCATTGATGTCCTCGATCTTCTCGCTGAAGTATTTGTTAGTGTACCATATTTTTATACATACATATATAAATATATATATATATATATATATATATATATATATATATATATATATATATATATATATATATATATATATATGTATATATATATAAAGGTCCAAAATATTTTTTTATTCTGCTTCTTGTTCCATAATAATGCAAATAATTTTCAGCTAAAGTCACCCCACCTATTTTTTGTTATACTCTATAACACTAATAGGTATCTTAATTCCCCCATTTTTGTTAAACACCATTTCCATACTTTCATCGTGGATGGTGCTTATCATTGTAATATCCTTTTTATCATGCCATTTTTGGATCTTCATCTTTTTTCTGTATCTGGCCTCGGTCTCCCCTTTTAATAATTCCTTTTTTAGATCTTTAGATATTTCTTGCCTGTTTGCTCTCATCGTTCCCACGTAATCTGTTCTTCGTTTCACTAATTTGTCAACCAAACTGATACTGGTTTAATAGTTAGCCAGGAAAAGTCGATATCTTTTGTCAAGTAGCGGATCAATAAGCGTGGAAACTATTCTTGACAAAGTTGGTTTTTGAGAGTATTGTAATTCATAACATCCATAAGCGCCTGTATAGATGATATAATTAAGCATATACCCAGAAATTTCATTCCTAAGGTGGTTTAGTTGTGGGAGAATTTTTATAAGTTTACGATTTTTTGTGTTGGTGTTTATCGTCGAATTGTCGATAAAATGCACAAACTTTAATAGCAAATTAAATCTTTTCTCAGAAATAATTTTCGCGAAAAATGGTGTTTCTATACTGCCATTTGAGAAAAATACTGACTTTTGTATTCTGGCTTAGCAATAGCCTAATTTCTTTACTATCTGTTTGCTTCCATTTCCGAACCCTAGAATGATTTTTTTAATATTTTCGTTATTATTAATAATATACTGTATGGCAAACCGATTGGTCTCCTCAACGATAAGATCTATTATGGTATCATCAAAAAAATTTTGAAAAATTTCAAACGGTTTGAACAGATTAGGTACATGCATGCCACTGTTTGACGTAAAAGGAAAAACTAGGAATACCATTTGGTGTCCAGAGCAATTCAAAATCAATTTCAGGCCCAAATTCTGACTCGGTATTATCATCGCTCAGTTCTTCGCTGCCTTCGCTATATTCCGAATCGCCATCAGACCCGTCCGAACTGGAAAAACCATCTAGGTCATCATGTCTTTACAGTCCATATTAGTGTTTGAACTAGACATCTTACAAAAATATAACTAGTAATCCTTAGTTTTAAAATCCAAATTCAAGGATATTCTAAGGGTTGCACGTCTGCACATCGCAAAGTTGAAATGAATGATCTCGATTCATTAGAACACGTTTGAAAGCGGTAAAATTCCCCCTCCATAAAATATGCTATACATTTATTTGCCACGTAAATCATCCCAAATATATAATACCCCGTAATACCTACCAGAATATTCGACGCGAGAATGTCCGTCATAAGAACTGAAATAAGTTTACAGGTTTGCGGATATATACATCATAAGCACTTTACAGGTCAAGGCCAATAATTGTAATAAATCGATTCTCTTATGTGACAAATCGCATCGTCTTGTTGAAATAAGTCATTGTTTATCTCCACATTTATCAATAATTCTGTTAGCATATTCCCATAGTCCCAGTGAAGAAGGTGTCTGAGGATGAAGAGGTAACTCTTGAATCCCTTAAGGATTTCTATCGGCCGAAATTCTGCAGTTAAATTTGTAAAACAAAAACGGCGCCAGAAGTTCGCTTCGTCGGAATTTTTTTTCCCCAAAGTGGGAGGTCGCCTTTCAATTTCCAATTTCTACGCGCTGTTGAATCGTGTATCTTTCCGTGGTCAATTAACAGAATGTACCGAACACACGAGTCTATGAGTAACATTTACATTTCAGACAATGTTGCCACTATTACGTTTGAAAGTTCTGACATTCTTATTGCGAAACTCTTTATAGTTTTGTAAATTCTTCATTCATTCTTTCTTACTATTGTAAATTTTCATACTTACGACTGTCATGATCAAATATGCTTCTTTAAGAATTAATAAATGGTGCTTTTTAATATTCCATTGTTAATTGTGTGGTATCTGCTTTATATATTGCCCCGTTCTACTAATCATCGTGGATATACTCAGGCGGATTTTATCCAGGTAATGCTGATAATTTATTAGTTGAGAGGCAAATTGATTGAAATTGCTAAGTTAATTTAACAGTTAATACTGAGCTGTAAGTTTGTAGGTTTCTATTTTAAACCTTTAATTCTACATATTATTACATATTAAAAAAAACAATTTTCAAAATGTAAGAGCGTCTGATTTGAAAGAATGTATTGACAAGTTGCTTATTCCCCGTCTAGTTTCCTAGATATAGAAAAACCTATGATATCCTTTCAAACTCTATATGGTATAAGTTCAGTTATTTCGAATTCTTGAATTTTCTCTTCCCTTAGCTGTCAATATATTTTTTGCACTATCGCTGTTTCCTTTTGCAGAAAAACAATTAACCTGCTGTTAATATCTCATTCTCCTAGTTCGTCTCTATCGAAGTTGATGACTATTATATAATTGTTGCTATTGTAATGTTTGTGTTAGAGTGTTTTCGCCATTATTTTATATTTTAGAGCTAATACTAACTGTTACACTACAATCTTACAGCCACTTCTTTTGCTTTCAATAAAGCAAGGTAAAATTTTCAAAATTAAATTTTTTTTATGATTCTTTTTAAGATATAGAAACATTAATTTACAATGAATTAGTAGTAATAGGTAGTTAATAGGTTTAGTAATCGTAAATATACGATATGAAAGAATCATTTAAGAGCTGCAAAATGCTTAAAATATGGATCAAGTAAATTGAGCAACGTCATTTCAAACATTGGTTGAAAGTACTTGACAAAACAACGTCCGTACTTATAGGTCATCCTAATTTTTTTACATAAAATATATTAGGTTATAAATATTTTTTCATCAGTATTTCAATCAGTTTGCCCTATATAGTTAATATTCCCTGTTCACCATTAATATTAACTTATGAAAATATTAATACTATATCATTTAATTAATACAAAATATACATATAGTTATAATGTTTTCTCTCATATTTCTCTTCATATTTCACGTAAAATATTATTATTAATCATTTTTACATTTAGTCCTGTCACTCAGCATAGTCATTTTTACTACCAATCTCTACAAATGAAATTAATTGAATCACCATCATTATATATTTCTGTATTATCTGTATATAAGACAATCAAAGTTCTTTATTCGCGGGGGATAAGTTCCGTAATATACCGCGAATACACAAGCCGTGAATATGGTATTTTGTACGGGTTTGTAGGAGATATGTTCTAAAGTTACAAAATACAAAGAAAAATATCTAAACACACAAAGCTCATTTGCCACTCGTAAACGTTCATTCAGGTTTTTTAAGTTTAATGACCCCTTTTTCAATGCTGGTTGAGGCTGAAAGTCGGTTTCAGCCAAATCGCCATCTTGCAATTCAAACAATTCTTGAATGTCACTTAATTCTATCTGTTCGAAACCATCTTGTACTATACCATTCGCAACTTGAGCAATGTTTTCAGTTAATGTTTGAATTTACACAGATTCTTCATCATTACTAGCAGTTAAATCAGGTCACAGTTTATTTCTGAATGATTTCAATGTTTATCGCTTCAGCTCTTGCAATGATTCATTTATGTTAACAATGGATTTTACTATGTAAAAATTTTCCCAGCATTGCATAAACTTCATATCAAGATCACATGCCATGGAGTTCAGTATGATTTTAAAGGTTTGTCTAATGTAATAGAGCTTAAAGGCCTGACATAATCTAGGCCTTTAAGCTCTATTACTAGGAAGGCTCTATTACAAGGAATAATCCTTGGCCCTTAGGTAGGAGTAAGACCATCGTGTTAGGAGGCAAAAATATCACTTTTATATTTAGATGCATCACGAGGGTGATCTGGAGCATTGTCCAGAATTAGAACTGCCATGAAATCTAAATTATTTTTCTTTAAATAAGTTTCAACTTCAGGAACAAAACAGTTCCGAAACTAATCATACTAAATGACACCCATGCTTTCTTGTTTGAACGCTAAAACAGTGGCAGGTTGTTTTGAGTTTTCAAAGCACGATGATTTAATGATCTGTAAAGTATACGTGGTTTAATTAAACATATATTGATGCATTAAAACATATCAGCAGTGAAACTTTATTTTTTGCTGCAGTGTAACTCTATATTTCACAGAGCAGCAGTGTATTTTAAGAGCAGCAGTATTTTCAGAGCAGTGTAACTCTATACTTTAATTTTGGATATAAAAGTTTTGTTTAGCATTCTCTTCCAAAACAGGGCTGTTTCGTCTGCATTAAACACTTGTTCAGGTTTGTATCCATCATCAGCAATTAACTTTGAAAATTCTTCTGGACATGTTGCTGCTGCTGAAGTGTCTGCAGATGCAGCTTCTCCAACAATTTTGATGTTATGCAGTGATTGGCGTAACTTGAACTTACTAAAGCAACCTTCCGATGCTTGAAATCCTCCGTCCATATCTTCTTCATAAGGTTCTTTAAAATATGTGTAGAGACACTTAGCTTTCTCAGGAATTATAGCACCACTTAAAGGAATTCTGTTCTGGTTACAGTTTTCAATCCATAATGTTATTGCAGCTTCCATTTTTTCAATTGCTGGATTACGAACACTTTTGCTGATAGAGGTTAAAGCTGTAAAATTCCTTAATTTGTCTTCTGATTTCTTGATGGATCGTACAGTTGATTCATTGACATTAAAAAAACGTAATATTGATGCAAACGACTCGCTAAGGTGTATCCTAAGCAGCAACACGACTTTTTTTCCATGAAGGAACTATTTTCCTTTGCTTTTACTCGACATTATAAATCGCGAACAAACCAGAAGAGCCACGTGCTATTCACCCGAAATGATTGCGGCGAATGACAAGTTGAAGCAATGAAACAAAAGATTCGGCACCGATCGTGCGAAGGCGGCTTTTATCAAAAACCATAGCGTCATAGGTAACCTTGCTACGCGTACGGCGGCGATGACTTATTTGTCAAAAAATGTTCGGCTAAGCGCCAATAAAACTTCTTTGTATATAAATACTTGGATACTTGTTTGTTTTGGAAGGTAACTATTCTAAAAATACAATATGTATTCGAAAAATACAATATGTATCATTAGTTTTGGATCCGCTAATAAGAACATTTTCAGCCGCGAATACAAGAAGTGGTCACAATTTTTTAATCCGCGATTACTGAAAAAGCGAATAACAGAACCGTGAATAAGGAGCTTTAACTGTACACATATCCTGTATGTTAAAATTATGGGCCATATAGAATTAAAAGAATATGATAATTAATAAAAGAAAAACGAATACATTTCTTACTGGAATTTGATTAAGAGTAAACTAAAATAAATAAATACAACGTGAAAATGTTTGTAACAAAACTTACCATGTCAACTCGGTGTGTAAAACTTCTCAAGATTTTAATTAATTAATACCTTAATTAAACACCACATAAGAATTATTAATTTAACATAAAAACGTAATTTATATTATTTTAGCCCCTCGCATATCTCAGTCATTTGATTTTAATTCATTTTACGATATAAACAAATCATTACATCCGTATTTTTTGTCGCAATTATAATTTACAAAATTCTGATCTATCAAATTGGATTTGTGATACATTTCAAATTCCTTTTCTCAGTACCTCCACATAATTGAGAATAAAATCTTAAGTGTCCTGTTTAGTTGTTCCAGTCCCAATTTCGCTAAGAATCTTTTTCGCGAATTAGTCTCAGTTTTTCGTCACACGAGAGCATTCTTGTAAGGAATATTCTGATTCTCCGAACCTAGCTGCGATGTAGAAACCGGTAATAACCTAGGCCATTAAAGGATCCTTGAAAGTGGTTTGGAAAGTTCTGAACCTGACACAGAGATAGCGCCATTTGCTATAATATTATATTTAAGTTTACATATTGAAGTGAAACGCCTGTCTTTAATTGCTTGTTTGGGCCGATGGAGTAAAGCAAACAAGTTTTAATAATTTTCTGAAAAATGCATCAAATTGAACTTCGAGTTGTTCTAAAATACTTTAGAAGGGTTTAACTCCGATGAAAACACAAAACGTAGATTCCACTTAACAGCTTTCCTCATCATTTTATGGTAAAAAGTGGACTGTTAAATTATTTACAATCGTCGTAGTATACAGTATGTGGAAAACATAACGAAACTTTTTAAATTTATAGAAAACTACAGGCGACATCTATTGAAACAATATATAATCTAAAAGTTGTATATCTTTTCTCTAAAATAAGACTGCTATGATTAGAATCGATCAACGGATTGTCAAGTTGTTCCGCTTAAAGTGACAGTACCTTTTGCCACCTCGTCACAAAAACACGACGGAAGAAAGAGCGAATATTAGATTTTGTTTGAAGCTCGATAAAACGTTTACAGAAACATTTGAATTTATGAAAAATTGTATGGTGATGATTGCTTATCCTGTAGACGTATGTGCGAGTGGTATAAGCGATTCCAGGGCGGTCGTGATGCTTTGCCAGTTGCGACCCAAAACCAGGCCGGCCAAAAAAATAAAAATTGCCAAGAGCTAGTGGAATAAGTGCTTGAAATGATCGCCTACGATGCGAATTCGATTCGGATCGGATGGATAATCGGATGGATAAAGGAGGAATTAAATACGAGATGATTCAAAGACATGATTCACAAAATTTTTACAAAGGATTTAAACAAACGGAAAGTCTGTGCTCGAATGTTTTTCGTTCCTGAATGTTCCTGAATTTTTAGCGAAAAAACAAGTCTGAGTACTTATATCTTATACATCTTCGGCTTGTAAAGCGAACGGACGATGAAATATGGCTAGAGTACATTGAAAACGACCCGATTATTGACAGTAATATTGAAAAGCTTGTTAAAATTGTCACGTCACCGGGACATATATTTTATATTGCCTACCAGGTGGGGCGGTTAATAATGCTTAATTTTTTCTAAAAAAAAACACGTTTAATTTGGCAGAAAGGTAAAAAAATGGTATTCCAAGTATGCACCATTGCTAGCTATACATTTTCCCCATCTTTCTGGCAATTTGTGGATGCCCTCCCAGAAAAACCGTTCATCTGTTTTTCAACCGTTTTTTGACATCTCCTTAATTGTTCAAGTATTCCATGGCACTTTCCAAATCGATGAAAACAAGTGGTAGTTGGACGAGTTCAAGTCTGGTGGGTATGGCGGGTGAGGCAAGAGTTCTCAGCCAAGTGCAGAAATGGTGTCTCAGACCGCTTTCGCTGTGTGTGATGAGGCGTAGTCGTACTGCAAAATCACTTTTCCATGTCTTGTAGCACATTCTGGTCGCTTTTAGATCAATGCATGGTTCAAATTGATCATTTGTTGATGGTAGCTAACGGTATTAACTGTTTCGCCTGGTTTCAGAAGCTCATGATACACGGCACTCCCCTGATACAAGCAAATGCACAACATTGTCTTCTTTCCAAAGCGATTCTGTCTTGCGGTCGATGTTGATGGTTGTCCTGTTTAAACCCATGATTTCTTTGCGTTTTGGGTTCTCTAAATATATCCATTTTTCGTCCCCATCACGATCCGATGTAAAAAAGTCTTTCTTTTATGTCGAGAAAGCAAAAATTTGCGCACCGTTTTTTTTGCTTTTCTATCTAACTGTCGTTCAGCTGATGTGATACCCATTTTCCTGCCTGCTAGATCTTTTCCATAGCATGCAGATGATCACAAATGGTTCGGCAACCAACATTTAACATCTTTGTTATTTGTTGTTGAGTTTGCATATAGTATTCTTCCAACAATGCTTGTAATTTGGCATCTTTAATGTTTTTTTCGGTTGAACCAGATCAACCGGCATTCTTTATCTTTCAAGTCGAAATAACCACTTTTGAATCGTCTAAACTAACGTGTACAAGCGTCTTGCGTTGGAACATTGTCAGTTTCCACATATATACGACGGTTTTGACACGCGTTTTTCTTTTGATTGAGCAAGAAAAGCAGTACGTGCCGCAAATGTTCCTTTTTTGGCTCGAAACTCAACATGCATTCGACATGGTTAATTCGAAATCATTTAAACATCAATTGCGTTTTGAAAGATATTCTCGTAGCAACAAAATGATATAAGAGATTAAACTGTGCTACACCTGGTATATTGCTAACTTTGCTAAACTCGCTAACTGCCCAAGTAAGCTGGACGACAATGTGGTTTCGAACGAAATTATCGCCATTCATCAATTTCTTGGAAAATATATTATAACTCTTGATTATCTGCCTTATTTATTTGATCTAGTTCCTTGTCATTATCTTTTGTTTTCGAGTAAAATGAGTCGTTTTTTCTTAGAGTTTTAAAATCGTTTCCGTTTTCTATTTGAATAATCCATATATACCATATATGGTAAAAGGTAACAACATTCTGTCTAAATGTTGAGATTAATGTTTACTAAATTGTGATGCTTTATATGATTTTCTGTAGGAATATATAATGAAAGCTGCTGTTGAGAGTACTATGAATAACGAAATAAATACTAAAACCTAATTAATATTAACTAAGATTTAATCACTGATAGAATTTCCATTTATTTAAGGATAACCCATAGTAAACAAAATGAGCACTACAATTTTAAACAGCATGCAATAAAACATTTTCTTGGTAGTTTTTCATTATAACAATAACATTCATTTCATATAACTATATGTGTATGTCCTACGCTCACTAAACCTTTTACTGTTAAGGGTCCTAATCCAGAAACTAGTTTACAAAGAAAAGAACTAAGACTACCATAAATCTAAATTTCCACTATATTTAGACATTTTAATGACAATTGTTTCGATACATAATGTCTTCAAATACGAAATTAGAATGTAAATACAAACTACATTTAGTTTTAATTTAGACAAAGGTCTTAGTTCTTTTATTTAAAATAAATTCCCATCAAGTATCGGCTACCTCACTGATATAAACTACGTTTCAATTAAATCATTTTGGTCGAAAAGAATATAAATAGTGATATTTTATAAAGTCATTTATAAAATGTATATATTTTAGGCGGTGATGCACCATCCCAAGTAGAAGAATTTACAGCAATAGCTGGAGCAAGAGCAGAATTGAGATGCAAAATTTCTAGTCCAGGTAAGAAGCATTTTTTACTTATTAAATTATTATTATTATCCTATATTTTGCTTTTAAAATGTGTTTATTTTCTGGTTTACCTTAATCACAAAAATTAAAAATTTATGTAAAAAGAAGTTGGGGAATATTTGTACCCCACTTGGTACTTAATGTAATTTTCTGACCTCCAGGTTTATGAAAGCTGACCAAGAAATTACGTACCATCTTTCTTATCAGGTATAATCATGTTTTACACTGAATCTTGTTTCTTATTTTTTAGAAAATATTCTACATCACATCGACTGGATCAGACCCAACAATGCATCTCTTCCGACAGACTCCTACGTTAGAGATGGAACCCTCTATATTGATAACGTTCAACCATCTGCAGCTGGTAACTATGAATGCGTTTCTTACGAATTACCATCAAGAGCTGTATTGTTCAGAATAATGAGTCGTCTGCGTGTTGTATGTAAGTATATAAGAATTTTATGATCAGACAAATTTTTACTCCAAATAAAAATAAGAGAAAATGTAGTTGAGTTATCGGCACCGCTTTTAGAACTCAAAATGTCACGACTTTATTTATTGTTTAGCTTCTTTCGATGGATAATTGACTTACTGCACATTTTCTTTGTTCTATCTAGCCGAGGAAGACATATGTGCACACGGAGGTACTGTATGTTTTCATCGGTTTTTTTCTATTATTAATTTGCATAAGCAGTTTGATGTTTGCATGTTTGTGTACGGTTAGTTTTTAAAAACTTGCATACATTTATTTTAGACAATACAATATATTATAACTGAAGGGATTTTAATTCTGTCAATTCTATTATCAATGTTGATTAACCTAGTTCAGAATATAAACATCACGGTGGAACTTGTAATCGAACAAGGTTTGCGGGACAAGGGGCTGAATTAACACCAGTCCTGTTTAACATAGAATTAAATAAAGTTAATTAAAAAAACATACATAGACGTGAATGGAACAATGATAAAGAAAAATACCTAGAAACGTATGTAGATGATCTAGACATATTAAAAAGATTGAAAAGATCATTAAGAGAGACCTTCGGCCAGTACTTGCAGTATTTTAACTGCACTGTGAATTATACTGGAAATTGGGGAATCAGAGGTAGCTTTAAACTCCAGCAGTTATACAAAGATCTGGACTTGTGATCGTAGACTATGTGAGGGTCGGCGATACAGATGGGCGAGACACGTGGCGAGGCTGCTAGAAAGTTGAATACCAAGGAAAATCCTGAAAGGACGAATAATGGGTAACAGAAAGAGAGGTAAACCAAAAACACTGTAACAGCACAATGTAAGAAGAGATTCTGAAGATCTTCTGAATATCAAAAACTGGCAAGAGGCTGTTCGATCGATCCAGATGGAGGCGTAGGTTGCAGGAGGTCATGGGTAATTAACGGGTTCGCGGTCAGAAATATGTTAAAATTCCTAAGAACCAGTTAGTTGGTATATACGGGTTCAAATATGTTTTATAAGTCACTTTAAAATGTATTCGGCATACTAATATACAGTGGTGGGCAGATAAATTGGACCGTTACAATAAAAGACTTTGTTTGGCAAATAAAGTTGTAATAGTATACGTCATTAACAAAATAAACTTCTTTAAAAAATACTCTTACGCGTTTAAAAAATAAATACGTCTTTAAAAAATACTGTAAACATAATATTTAACAAAAATTTAGAAAAAAGAACATGAAGATGTGGTCATAAATTTATAAATAATTATATAATTTATAAAGCAGTAAATATCGCTTCTTCTCTTTTTGCTGTTAATTTATCGACACATTTTGTTTATTTCAAGCGATGAAATTAAAGAAAAATTAATAAAAACAAACTTGGCCGAATAATAATTTTGTTAGAAATGGGTCGTAGCGTCCATTGTACAGCTGTTGAAAGAGTGCAGATTTTATTATTGCGGAAAGAAGCAAAGTCACTAAGGGAAATTGTAAAGATTGTCGGTCGTTGAAAAAAAAATGGTGGAAAATACCCCAAAAAACAACCAGTTCACCAACCTGACAGGCATATTGTCAGAATTTCAAAAAGCCATCCATTTAAATCGTCTACCAAAATTAAAAGTGAACTGGGGTTAGAAATACGTTCAAGAACAATTCGATGAAGGCTTTTAGTAAGTAACTTACATGGTAGAGTAGCCATGAAACGCCCTTTCTTATCCGCTAAGAATGTAAAAAAAAACGGTTAAAGTTTGGCCAAGATCAGTTAAATTGGGATGGTGAAAAGCGAATCAAGAAATGGCGCAATACTTTATGGAGCGATGAAAAAAAACTTTTATAGGTTCTGATGGTAGGCGAAATGTTAGAAGACCACCCAATCAAGAATTATTACCAAAACATACGATTAAACCTGTAAAGCATGAAGGCGGTAATATAAAGTTGTTGGCAGCTTTTTCATGCCATGGTGTATACAAATCCAATTTACTGGATTAAAAGAAACATGGACTAAAATAAGTACATTCACATTATTCATGGAGTCAAGCTGCCTTTTGCAGAAGAAATTATGCCGCTGTTATAGAAATATTAACAGGGTAATGATCCGAAACATACTGCTAGGAAAACGAAACCATTTTTCAGTGACAATAAAGAGGATTTATTGCCATGGCCTTCCCAATCGCCGGACCTCAATTCCATTGAGAACTTGTGGACTTATTTCAAGAATGGCGTGGATAAACATAAAACGAGAAACAAGCTTGAACTTTGGGAGGTGATTAAAATAGAATGGGAAGCTATATCATTACAAGTGTGTCAAAGATTTGCAAACTTTATACCCAAAAGATGCGCCGAAATAATGAAACACGAAGGTCATAAAACTGAGTATTAAATATTCAAAAAATGCTTATGTGTTATTTAATATAAATTCTTCTATTGGAACCTTTGGTGTGAAACACTAAACTTGAAGAGATTTACCACTAAACACCAAATCACTTTTTTGAACTACTCGACGCACGTTTCGCTAACCATGTTAGCATCATCAGGAGCTAACAGAGATGATAACATGGTTAGCGAAACGTGCGTCGAACAGTTAAAAAAAAAGTGATTTGGTGTTTAGTGGTAAATCTCTTCAAGTTTAGGGTTATTTAATAGTTTTGTTAACTGTTAAATAGTTTGTATTCTGCTTGTTTCTTGATTGGATATATTTGAATGACCCCATTTTCATGTACTAATTAGGTATGCTATTGCAACTTTATGTGCCAATCAGTGTCTTTTATTGTAAAGTTTCGCATTATTTTTTACATTTTGCATGAAATTGAACTATCATAGAGAACTGTCAAAATTAGCAAAGGTTTTAATTGTTTATTTATTTTGAATACGCACCGAGTATATATTCGTAAAATGAGTATGTAAAAATATTTGAATATCTAATTTTTAGTTTCTAGATGTAAATATTTTTCAATGTAATGGCGCAACTCTTTTAATGTATTGAAAATTGCAGATATTTATTTAAAAAATAATATATATATATTTTCGATTATATAAATATTCTGTTAAAAGAGCTTTTAATAACGATCTAATGAAGTGATATTCAGGACGGATAATATCGGGTAAATATAATAGATAAAGTTTTCTTTTTTACATTTCATGGTTTATAAGTGGTTTACTGAGTTTCAATGTGATCGAATCAGTATGAGTGATGCTCCGCACTCCAATGAGCTCAGTATTGAGGAAATGGTGAACAAAAGCTATGATATCGTGTTAATCAATCGCAGCGTGAAGGTTGAGATAGTATATATTCCGGACGAGCATGAGTGATGGATACCACGTTTGCTCACTATGGACCAAAAACGGAATAGAGGCACTTTACAGCGATGTTTAGATGTATATAGGCGGAATTCGATAGAAATTCTCTAGCGATTCGTGACTGTTGATGAACTTGAATTTATTACTACACACCAGAAACGAAGGAATGGTCAAAACAGTGGATTTTATCCCACCCATTGTATCATGGTTTCTGGGAGTCGCAAGGCATTATCTTTACCAACTATTTGGAAAAAGGAAAGACAATCACAGGAGACTATTATGCTACATTAGTGGTTAGATTTTACGAAAAGTTAAAAAAAACGCCTTCAAATACCGACAAAAGTGTTGTTTCAAAGCCACCTTGTAGACGCCCATTTATCTGCCAAACTCCTTAATTGGCAACGTTGCCACAGCGAAATTTGTCAATTTGCGCTACCGCCTTATTTTCCGGACTTGTTTCCCTGCGACTTATTTCTCTTTCCAAATATAAAGAAACGTCTGGCTGGAAAAAATCACATCAGATGAGATCATCGCCCAAATAGAACCAACTTTAGAAAATAAATTGATTTTCGATCAAAGAAATAATATTTCGTTTAAAAAGTATCCGACAGTTTACTGTATCCTCATATGTATAGTCTGAAAACAATTCCCTGACAAACTTTTCTATCAAAATAATTATGTATAAATAATAATTAAGATATAAAATAATAATTTTCTATCAAAATCACAATGTTTTAACCATTTTAACCGATATTGCTTATTCCTGTATAACATAAGTTAATTCTTTATTGAATAACATTAAATAAAATAAAAATTACATTAATTAAAAAAAGAGTCTGCCAATGTATGACCAATCATTTATTATAACTTTTTGATAACACTTCAATATAGGGGTGGAATTTGCAACATTCAATGCATAGATCCAACAATATACGTTCTTTCTATAGGCTAATATTTTCTCTGTGGTCAATATTGATTTGTTTTTTCTTATTTTAGCACCACCCCGTATCAGCTTAAACCCAGCTAGACAGACTGTTGAACCAGGTGATAACGCATACATTCAATGTTCAGCGACCGGTGACCAACCAATCGATATACAGTGGCATCCAGTTGATCGAATAATGCCAGCTTCAGTCTACACTCACGACGGTTACATTCGATTCAGTAACATTCACCAAAGCGATGCTGGTAGATATCGTTGCACTGCAAGGAACTCAGCCGGTGAAGCTGATTCTGTAGCAGAAGTCGCAGTTGAATGTAATGCTATATCTAGAATAGTTAGATTTTGATGATTAATTGTTGATTACATTTTAGTCCACGACCCAGATGTTCGTCAACCAGTTATTAACGCCAACAACCATCAAATATCCTCTGCTCCAGGAAATTTAATTACGTTAGTTTGTACCGTAGGTGCTAATTCAGAACAGGCCACCATTGAATGGAGAAAAGAAGGAGAAGCGTTGCCAGATAACGCTGACATCATCGGTACAAACTTAATAATCACCGATTTAAGAAAGGATAACGAAGGCCGATATTACTGTGAAGTTTACAATCCTAACGGTGTTTCTTCCGATTATGTGGATCTTCAAGTAGTTGGTAAGTATTTAATTCTATTTGGGTATTAATCTATGTTAGGTGTTTCGCAACAGTCTTGAATATATGTTACACACAATTTCATTAGAAGGATGTTATTCAAAATTGTAGTTTATTATTTGTTATAAAATCTATTTTATGTTGTCGTAGTTCAAATCAGTTATATTTTGAAATTATTTTAGTACAACCATTATTCTTATTTATTTTTGCTTTTTACAAAAATGATAGATTTGTAGTTCATTTACAAAAGCTCGGTCAAATTGAAAAAAATGTCAGTGTCAATGAATATTAAAAATATCATTTGAATATTTAGAACATCGTTAAGTTTTATATAAAAATGAAAGTTGTATCACAATAAAACAATTGGGGATGAAAAGTAAAGAAAAAGTGAGAAATATCCAGATAGATGAAAACTTTGAAATATAATTGTAACACTTTTTAAAACAAATGAGAAATACATACATACATATGCACGAACAGGAAGCGTTCGTTTCTAAATCTGCAGTTCAAAATGGAATATGTCTTTTAGTATATTCAACAATGCCGAATTAAAAAATCAAAAGATCAACACGAAAACCTCAGAAGCATATATTTTTTAAAGAGAGATTGCGCAATCAATTAGACGAAATCTAAATGAAAATGCTTATAATTAGAATGGAATCGGTTATTTAGGAAACCCTTCATATCAATTTAGGCAAAATTTTGAGTTTCTGTCCATTTTTGTTTCACTGTTTTTTTGCCCATTGCAATATTCATCCATCTAGATCTAGCTCCCCTCTTTAAGTCGCCCACTTATCACTTTTGTGTGCTTCCTCGTCCTCTCTTGTGTCCATATGTTCTCCTCCATGTTATACAGACTTATTACATAACTTTATTACAGGTTTATCTCATCTTTTTTTGATACACTTACTGATCTTTGTGATTTTTTTCACTCTTATATCTTTGAGAGTGATGCAGTAAAACATTTTATTTTGATTTCATACATATTTACTTATTATTACCTTCAATATACATCCCTCATCTATCCCTACAACGCTCCATGCGAGTCGTCCACTGTTCGAAACAGTGCTGGAAGTCTTCTTATGTCAGCTCCTTCAGAACGCGTGCCGCTTTCTCTTTCATAGCTTCAACGGACTCAAACCTTATTCATTTTAATGCAGACTTCACCTAAAAAAATAGATGGAAGTCACACGGCGGAAGATCCGGCTAATAAGGCGGATGGTCTAACACTAGGATGATGTACTTGGTTAGAAACCTTTTGACAGACATACGGAATGAGCCGACGCATTGTCTTGGTGGAGAACCCATAACTTGTCCTTCCATAATTCTGGTTGTTTTTTTCTTATTCTTTTACGGAGTTCAGCAAGAACGTGAAGGTAGTAATGTTGATTAATAGTATGACCTTCAGGAACCCACTGAAGGTACAGAATCCCATGAATATCAAAAAAAAAAAAACAATCATCATTGTTTTGAATTTTGATTTGCTCATTCGAGCTTTTTTGGCTCTCGGTGAATTTGGACACTTGCGGTTAATGGATTGGCCCTTCGTTTCAGGATTATAAGTAAAAAAACCACGATTCGTCACAGGTTATTATCATTTCCAATAAGTTTCGATGGCATCCAAAGTATCAGTACAAACATTTTTGCGAGCTTCTTGTTAATCAAATGAGAGAATTTTAGGCACCATTTTGGCACACAAATTTTGCATGTTAACATTGTTATGTAAATTTTGCCGTACGCATTCTTTGTCAATTCCTACAGTTTTAGCAATCGCACGAATACTTAACCGACGGTCAGATCGAACCAGATTACCGATTTTTTCGATATTGTCATCCGTTTTTGACGTGGAAGGACGACCCGGATGTGGATCATCTTCAACGTCTCCTCGGCCATCTTGAAAACACTTAAACCACTCATAAATACGTGCATGCCATAAACATTCATTCAGTCAAGTGCCATACACTTTTTTAAATAAATTATAAGGTTTAGTAGCTGTTTTTTCCAATTTTCAAGTGAAATTTCACAACAATTTGTTGCTCTATTGTTACACTTAACATTTTTCCGGCGAAACAAAAAAAAACAACTCTAATGCGAACGAAGGCTACGGTTATACGGATTTGTTTACAGAACCGAGAGGCACTGCATTCGAATGAGAAGGCTTCTCGCTAAACAGCTGTTGATCGCTGGCGTTTAACGCATGCATACTTCTTCTGTAGCAGCGTCAGTCTCCTTAATTAATAGCTATTTTTCGTATACAGCCATTTTATAATGAGGAAAGTTTTATTGGAAGGAAAGATTCCTGGAATTGACAAATATATATTAGAGAAAACAAAACGTCCAGATAGTGGAGGTTGAAAAGGAACTCTGGAAATAATGTAATTCATATATAGAGAAAATAAGGGCAAATATTGTGGATTGAAAGAAACGTTTGACAGTCGTAGAATTATAATAACAACATAATTAATCTAAAAATAAATTTAATTACAATTTTAATTTGCATAACGAACAACTTTTATTAATAATAAATCTGATCAATTTGACTGAGCTATTCATATTTACGATAATAATATTCGCATCCTTCGTATCTTGCATGATCGATCAGTGCACCATAAAGAATGTCATGATGGTTGGTGGCGTTGTCACAACGGTATATGTATCTCTTCTGATCTAATCTGCGATGGAATGGACGATTGCAATGACAACTCGGACGAGTTGAACTGCGAAGCGCCAAGGAGAGCACGGGGTTTGTTGAACAATATCACCTCATTAGACGCTTTCTCTAGTTGTCTTCTGATCTACCTACCATTTATGTGACGTCGTTTCCTCTTCGGATTGTGGTTGAGGGTGCATTCTCTCGTGTCACAGTGTGTGTTGTGAGTAGAAAATAATGTTTCAACTAATTATTATATTATGTTCATAGTAAATTGAAAGCATATAAATTGAAATTGATAGAAAATTGGAATTGAAGGATAATGAAAACGTAAAAACATGTTAACCTATATACTAGTATGTATATACATAATATAACAAAAATGTTATAACATTTAACTTACACAGGAGGTATATAAATAAAGTAATAATACTAGTGGTGTAGCGTTGGATCTGGCAACACTGTTGGATTCCTCTTCAGAGGGGAAGCAGACAAATATGTGATGCGTCTTCAGTATGAGTTTGAATTTCCTAAAGTCATTTGGTGGTCCGTAAAAATTCTTTTTGCGAATCAGAATTTTCTAGTACGTTCTGAACCTAAGTGAAAATCATTTTCAGGAACGGTGCGCTATCACGTTTTGTTTGACTTGTGCACACAGACGACGGAATTTTTGGCAAAGGTTTATGGGAACAGTGCTTTATCAAGGGTCCAAATTTTCAGGTGGTTTAAGGCATTCTCAAAAGACCGATTGAAGATGAACCTCGCAGCGGAAGGCCTTCAAATGCAAGAAGTGATAAAAATGTCCATATAATCCGAGATGTGTCCACAGTCCGAAAAATACCTACAGAACAATCGGGGAAAAGTTAAATTTGACTCTCACAACCGTTTATCAAATTTTGACGGATGAATTGGGGATGAAAAAAATCTGCTGGAATATGGTTTCGAAAAATCTTTTACAGGATCAAATGGATAACAACTGAACTTTTTGGGTGGATTGAAAATGACCGTCATTTTTTAGAACGTGAACATTATTGGTGACCAGTTTTGAATTTTTGAATAAGACCTCCCACGCTCCCACCTCACCACGGCCAAAAGAAGTCATAATTACCAAATCAAAGATCAAAAGCATGCTGATTTAGCTTTTTGACATACTAGAAGAATCCAGTTTATGAAAATAATTGCTACGGACCCACATGTAACTCGAGGAGGTTCAAACTCATGTTGAAGACAGATTAGATGTTGCTATGTGTCTCCTTTAAAAGGGAAGCAGATCGAATGGCACAGTGAGGACAGATCGAAGGCTACGACTCCATCATTACTTTATTTAAATACCTCGTACATGACAAGAAAATTTGTTACTGAAAATACTTGTTAAACCAAACCAAACCAAACCTTAACATTTTTCTTCGTATTAGGCGGTATAATCTAAAACAAACTTCTTTTTAAAATTTATCTTAATCTTAATCTATTTTCTTTTTATTGCTTATTATTACATAATTATTTAACTGGAATTCGCTGAAAACCACAATGAAACATTATTTTTTACGTTTGCTTTTGTATTAGTAACAACTAATGTTTGTAAATTGTCATTTCCAACCACAAATGCAGTGTATCTAATGTATTTTTCAATTTAGTTTACTAAATGTCTTGAAACTATCAAAATCATTACATAAGACTTATTTTATATATATTTGATCTTAACATGATTGTTATTAATTTATTTGAGCAACAGGTACTACCACTTTGTTCATTTATAGAGGATGATTATAAAGAATAAATTGTGTAGGAGAATAATGTCCTACTATCATACTATGTTACATATATACTTCAAAACAATATATGAATTTTCTACAAAACAATATATGAATCTACAGGATGGTCCATGATTTGTTACATTATGTCTGTGTTTTATAGCTCTAGGAAAGGATAGTATAATGGTTGAAATGCCAAAACCAGGTGGTCAAACATTATATAAAACACTTGCAAAATTGTACTCAACATGCCTCAAAGAACCAAAAAATACTTATGAAAAAGTGCTGAATAAAAAAGTACACAGAAAGATCTCAGAAACTAGCGCCCAATAACCCTCCTATCAGTAATGTTCAAAGTTTTTACCAAGACAATATCTAGAAGGATATTAAGAACACTGAATGTAGTACAATGGATCATATCAAATAGTTCATAGAAAGGCGCAATGAATGCCCGTGTGCTTGTCTTTTATTATATTTTTACTATGAACAGACATTTGCCTCA
Source organism: Cosmopolites sordidus (assembly GCA_031761425.1). Taxonomy (NCBI): domain Eukaryota; kingdom Metazoa; phylum Arthropoda; class Insecta; order Coleoptera; family Curculionidae; genus Cosmopolites; species Cosmopolites sordidus. Next base: position 345,486 of record JARFXV010001156.1, read on the forward strand.
GTCTAAAAGCAAACCATAGTGGATGCATTGTTTAACCAAGGGGTAGATAGCTATGTGAACCTATTGGGATCAGGGACAGTTTACATGGATGATCTTCAAGTTAAAATCTACGTAGAACGGGGTGTAAGGCAGGGTGACCGGTATTCCGTAATCTGGATTGGGAACATTATGGAATTAAAATCAATGGTGCATACTTAAACCATTTTAGATTCACAGATTATATCGTTCTCCTTTCACGAGAACCATATAAACATCAAAAATACATACAAGAACAGCAAAGAGCGGGAAAACGATTTGGCTTGAGAGAAACTTGAAATAAAAATTTTCACAAAAATAGGCCTAATACACTTACTCTTTAGGCACAGATATATTTCATAACCTTGTCCCTCTATCTTGCTTTATGTCGCTTCTTTCTCTTCCTGCCACTTGGTGTGCCTGAAATATCTAGAATAGAAAATATGTATCTATCAGAACTTTGTCTCTCCATCTTGCTTTAGGCTGCCCCTTTCTCCCCTTATCATCTAATGTGTGTATAGTTATAAGCTTCGACATCCCTTCTCCTAAACCAAACCAAAATATATCAATTCTCTTATAAAGGATATTGTGCATAAACTGGGGAGCTAGTATTTGGTGGGTGAGGCTCTATTGGGGTCCGCTATATTAAAGAAGTGTTTTGAAGAACTTGCATATGTAATTGTGTATAAGAATGAATTGAACTGGATAGCAAGGAGAAGATAGACAGAATTCGAATGGTCGCACCTTAGCTTGCGAAGCGGTTGTAAAGACTAACCACTAATTTAATCCTAGGATTAATCGATGTTCGAATGAGTGACTGATAATTCTCTAAATACTAGGTGTAACCTTTTTTACTGTCTAAATTAAATCAAGTAATCACCAAGTGCAAATGGAGCTTAGGCTAAGGAAATATGTTCAATATCTTAGAGTCGCTTCCTATAGAAAAATAGGGAAATGATAGAAAGTGGCATTCCTAGTTTCAGTCAGAGACCATATCGTGACTAGAGGGATCTAAAACAACCACTATCTGGACTGTTAAAAATGGAACACCACGAGCAGGGAAACAAACAATCAGATCGATGAACCATCTTAACTAAGTTACATTCCTGTTCAGAAAAACAACTGTTCGTTCAACAAGAAATACAACGGAAGAACACACACATTTTGAAATTATTTCAAAATTTTCGTAACAACCCCATCAATCAGGAATCAGAATTTGTCTTTGCACAATTAAAAAAATCTACTTGTATTCTTCTTATTTGCTCACTGTTTCAAATAATGTTTTGAACATATAATGTAAATGAAAACTATTCTTCTTTTTCGTAAAACTGACTAGAAAGTTGACATAAAATTTAATCACTGAATGTATTAGGGTGTAACAAACGTATTTGGGTTTTTTAATCTCTAGTTATTTACTGTTTAAAACATTTCACCATTTATATGCCTCACAAATGACGATTAACGGTAACGGTGAATTAGTGCCTAATTCCCCTGAAAGTTGACTAGTTCTAAGACATCGTTTATCCACCTGGGGCTTGCATTCATTTATTAAAGTATTTTTAATTTAAAAACAAGTGATAGAAAATTAAATATTAACTTTTATTAGGTAATAACAAACATAATAAAATAAATTTAAATAAAGTAATAGCCAAAGTTGTTTGAAATAATAATTTAATGCGATGGTTGATTTTGTGTTTCACTTAAAAGTTTTTCTATACGTGGATCATCATTACAAACGGCGGATCATCATTACATAATTTTAAACAAATTATTTATAGACGATTTCTATATTTAGCTATTAAAGTCACCATAGACGAGAAGCTTTTTTCGGATAAGTAAGAAGTAGGGAAGGGGATCAATGTTTTCAAAGGTTCTGTATTCACATCGTCGTGCAAACCAAAACTTATCTAAATCATGAGTTAAAAATTCTAGTTGTAAGTTGGCTGTGAATAGGTAATTCAATAGCTGTAACAACACTTTCATCAAACGGATCGAAAACCCCTCTTTTCGACAAATCATCGTTGCTATCTAGAAAATGTTCCAGTAACTGAATTTTCAATTCGTGTAAATGCGTTTTTATGCTCTCCAACACACGATCAAAAACAAAGTTTTCTAAATCCATATTTTTGGTAATATAACCCGAAGTTAAAGTGAATGTAAATACCAAGCTTCTTGATGAAGGCATTGACTTTGTCATTAGTAAAATGTTTTTGTTACGGCCTTGTAAACTCGTATTCGAGTCATTCAAATGTGAAAATATATCACTCAAGTAAGCCAACAGTATTAAAGTTTCTCCATCTTGTAAAAACTCTGAAAATGAGCTTTTTTTATCTGTAAAAATATTTTCAATTTATCTTGCTGTTGAAAAAGCCTCGTTAAAACTTTTCCTCGCAACAACCACCTGACTTCAGTATGGAAAAGCAGTGAGTTGGCACCCATTTCTTCGCGCAATGTGGAAAGCAATCTAGTCTGCAATGGTCGGCTTTTAATAAAATTAACAAATTTTATGGCTTCTGACAGAACATTTTCTAAATTATCTGACATCTTTTTTGTAGCAAGTGCATTTCTGTGAAGAAAGCAGTTCTTTCCCGTTATCGCTTTCGCCCCATCAGTACATACAGCATGCATTTATTAAAGTCCAAGTTTTCGTTTCGTGTTACATGAATAAAAACTTTAGAGTCTTTTGCCAGTTACACGACTAGGGATTGATTTTCAAAATAGCATTTTTTCTTTAATTGACCCCTCACATTCGTATCTGACAAAACACACAAATTGCGCCAAGTTCGACACGTCTGTAATTGGTCTCAATATTGTGTCATTTGAAAGTGGTATAATTTTCACTTTTTTTTGCTTCTTCCGAACTGATCATCACATTGAGTATATCAATGGCAGCGGGTAAAATGAGCTTTTCCGCAATCGTGTGGGGTTTAGATTCCCTGGCCACTTTTAAATGCTACTAAATAGGATGCTTGAAGTGCTGCGGTCTCATTACGGCTTGATTTGTTGATAGCAATTTGTTGGATTTTTCAAGACGAGTGACTTACGCTCGAAAAATTCTAATTCTAATTCTAATTCTAATGTGTGTGTTTCATTGTACAATCTAGTACAATATTTTTCTTTACTGTTTCACCAGATGTAGACAGTGTAGATACTGTTTATAACTTATTTAACACTGAGTGAGGGAAGAAATCGTAGTATTTAACACAGGGTGAGAGAAGAAATCGTAGTGCTTGTATTCGTAAAAACGTAATTAACAATGAAAGTCTTCGCTTCGTTCCTTTGTTTTTTTGTTTAATCAAAACGCATAGCTTGAACGAACCTGCCTAAGCGCGCTCGGGACGAATGATCCGTCTCGCATGCGTGGGGTGGTGGTGCGAGATGCGCGGGCAGGTCACTTTACAAGTGCGTGCAAGTGCAGAGTACAGATTCGAATTGGTAAAAGTAATATACGAACAAGTGGTTACACAAGTCTTATAGTTTGGTATTCGGGGCTGTACACGGCATGCTGGTATAAGAGTAACGGCCCATTCACACATACATCCGTCATTGACGATTCGTCATTTAATACAAAGACAAATAGATGATTCGTTTATTTCACAATTCGTAAGCGTGTGAACACGCTCGTAGGAGTTTATAAGCCATTTAAAAATAAACACGATTCTTTATAAATCACGATACTGAAAAAAGGACGAATCGTCGCCGTGTTAAACCGTCGATGTAAAACTTTGATAAACGTCAAATTAACATGTTGTAGTGTAGGATCGCAACATTTTTAACTGAATTTTTTGGCTATTTACGTAGGGTAGCGACTCTAAAAAGGTTGAGAAACGATGTTCTAAGATCTGCGGTCACAGCTGCTCTTAGCATGGTGAAATCGTGGACGGCCTGATCTTCCCCTGTCTATCTTCCACTTTCATGCTTCCTTCCCGGAACTCTTTGAATCAGACCGGAGCGGTGTGGATTGATATTGTACCTACCCCTTCTTTTTGAAACCTTTCTTAAAATAAAATTGCCTTAATTTTATTCTTTTTAACGTTTTTGTTAAAAACCGTCGACAATATATTTAGCAGCAGAATCATTTTATTACTGAAGAAATAATATTTATTTGTCGGAGCAAAAACTTGAAAGCGGGTCAAACCTCTAAGGAGTGATGTGAAGGGCCATTATTTATAAAAAAAAAGGCAAACTCGCAAATTCTTTTGTTACATCTTGGTATTTTTAAACAGATTCAACACTTTAGTAATTGTAATATAAATAATAAGTGTGCCTTAAAGTAAGTCTTCTTTCTGTTAATCGTTTCTTTATGTTACTCAAGATTCATCCTCTATGTTAAAATGAACCCTTTTTTTTCATTATTAATAGACGTTTTATTTTAGAAAACTGATACGTAATGGTAGTCTAATTATGCATCTTGTTTTTAATAGTAGAATGTAAAAACTATTCTGTTACTGTTCTTTTGTGAAGTTTTTTAAATAACTCTTTTTCCACGCAATAAAAAAATTATTAAAACGATATTCATTTATAGGTCCGTACGTTAAATCTCTACCATCTCCCACTCCGGTTTTACATATTTCACCTCAACAATCCGAATATGAAGCAGGAGAAACAGTTGATCTCAATTGTCAATCCAATGAACCTGGAGTAATTCCCACTTGGTCTAAATTAAATGGAGGACTTTCCGATAATGTTCAAAATAGAGCAGGAAGATTAAGAATTCACTCCGTCAGATCTGATAATGAAGGTGTTTATAGATGTGAAGCTACGGGACGTAGGGGAAATTACTACAGAGATTTTAACCTTTATGTCAGAGGTAATTTTGATGAATCATTACATCACAAAATACAGATGATATGAGTTTTGTCTTTTGTAGATAACGAAGCTAGAGATGAAATTCCCATTCAGGTTCAGAGAGCAAAAAGATCAGCTACAGTTACGTTGGAGTGCAATACTGATCTGGAACAACCTGTCTCATATTATTGGAGTAAGCAAGGCGGAAGTCTACCATACTATGTTGATGAGTACAGTGTAAGTAGTTTTTAGTAGTAGTTTTTTTTGATAATTTGAAATTATTTTTTATTGCATTAATTGATCAAATCCATGAAGCGGTAATTTCAGAGGAAAATTAGATAAAGTTATACAGTGCTCTGTAAAGGAAAAAATTGAAATTAATTGTCGAATAAGATTGTCAGAACTAGCCAGAAATCCGATATGTTTAATTTTATCGTGAAGAACAAATAATGGCATTATGTTTTTAAAATAATGTCGCTCGAATGTCCCCCTCGACTTCGTTTGATGGAATGCATTCTGGGGACCCCATTTTCGATTACTCTTTCACATATATAGCGTGGTATATTTTCAATGGTGGCCTGAATTTTTTATCTAAGGCCAATCATTGTTCGTGGTTTATTTCTGTAAAGCAGTAATTTAACATAACTTGGTGAGCAGTTGACATTGTCATTTCGCGAAATATCGCGTCTGGGAAACTTTTCTTCCAATAAATCGATTGTTTCGCGAGATTTGTGACAAAATCGCACCATCTTGTTGAAAAAAAGATTCTTTATATCCACATTTATCAGTTCAGACGAAAGATATTCTGTTTGCATATTCCTATAGCGTTTACCGTTAACAGTAACACGATTTCCATCATCCTCGATACAAATAATGTCCACACGCTGTTGAATTGTGTATCTCCATGGTGAATTGACACAATATATTAAACATAGCAGTCAACGAATAACGTTTACATTTGAAACAGTGTTACCGCTATTACGTTTCAAAGTTCGAACACTCTTATTGGAAAACTCTTTATGTGTGTGAACAAGCAAATTCTTCTAATGCTAAATCCATTCGTTTTTTTCGCTTCAAAACTGATATGCAATTATTATTTGATATTCAGTTGTCAACTGTCCATTCGCTGTTAACATTGACGTAGAACATTTTAAGTAGCTATTCAAGAATTTTAAGTTCTTTACATTTTTTTCACAAAGAGTACACCAAGATATTATGAGTACGTGACAATATTAGTATACCAAGTATAAACAAATGTGAATAAATAATGGAACACATTTTTGTATCTTTCGAAACTCCCTTCTATTTAAACGATGTTATTTGTGATTTACGTTAAAGTATTTGAAGTTTATGTAGAATGATTTTTGAAATGCTAAAAAGTTAATTGTGAACAAATTTGTTCTATATACGAGAACTTTTCAAAAAGTGTTTGATCTGACACAGAGATGGTGCAAGTATGACCAAATGACAATGATAGTTGTCACACGCGTGCGTCAAGTTGTTTGTATCTGGAAATTGAATAAGACAAACAAATAATCCATTTCCTGAAAAAAATTATAAAATGGCAGTTCAAGTTATCATAAAGTGTTTTGTTTTATAGCATTTAACCCTCGACAAACATACAAAATGAGTTAGATTTGATTTTAAAGGATTCCTCCTCTTTATTTTGGAAGCTAAAAAGTGGATTATTGAATTACAAAGTGGTCGAACAGTCAATGAAGATTGTGAATGATGGGACGTCCAAAATTCGCTACGATCAACAAAATCTTTAAATATCACAGATATACTAGTTTATTGACATTATACACATCTAGATAGATCATGTCTACTATATTTTAGACCATATCAGAGGTTTGGCCATTTAAAAAGCTTTCCGCACGATGGGAACAGCTTTTGTTAACAGCCAATTAAAGACGCATTTGTATAAACACCTCTCATATGTGGTTAGTATTATCGGAACATAATTCTGTTGAGTTTCCTCAACGGTTTTGTCACAGCACATGAAATATAGATTCACCATTACATGGGTCCAAACAGTTGGTGGGAGCGAGTGAAAATGCGCCTGTTAAATGTAAAATATTGGACTACAGGAAAAGTCACGGCTACGATTTTCTGGGAATCTCGAAGTGTGGTGCTCATAAACTACTTGGCAAAAGGCAGAATCAAAACGGAGAAGTATTACGCTTTATTACTTGACCACCTTAAGGGCACTATTCAGGCTAACTAGATTATACAGGTTCTTTCAAAATGCTCATGCGCCTGCACATACGTTTTAGTTGGTTCCTACTAAATTCCATAACCTATGCTTCGAAGTGCTTCCACGTGTGTCGTATTCACTGGATTTGGTTCCAAGCGATCACTTCCTCTTCCCATAATCGTATCACTGTTGAGGTCAAAGCTGAGACAATCAGTTATCTTGTTCTCAATCTCCCTCAAGTTGAGCTGAGTAGAGTTGTTAATTTATCGCTATACCATTAGGCTTATTCCTTCAAAGAATTAATCCTTCAAAATTCTACGAAATATACAGCATCGCTTTTTTGCCAAATCTTTCTCGCCTTGATACAGGAAGAGCTGATTGCCCGAGAATAACTCATTGCTCTTCGTCATTAGGATTGTTGTAATAAACCCATTTTGTATCACAGGTTTGATGTATATCCGTGTTATGAATCGAATATCAGTAGGGTTGTTAAGCAGAGTTTAGACAGTTCAACCGCAGGCGTGGCTTGTTGAGGCGACAGTTTATAAGGGCTGCTTCTACAGTTCTTTGGCATCAATTCTGTGTCTCACAAATAGTTCACTGTCATGTCTCAAAACTGCCCTAATTTCGCGACTATTTAGCTTTATGACTACTCAGCAGATGGAAGGAGTATTTTCAAAAAATGTTGGGTGGACCACCACAAATCGAACAAAATTAAGAACAATGGAATGCAGAACAACAAGAAGAAAACAGGCAACTTCCCATTAAGTAATGTCTGAATGATGGTGGCGTGTTCATATATGTTTTTCTTTATTTGGGTTTTTCGCCACGATCTAAAACTCAAAAAAATATCAAAAATATCTGTTCTTATGTAAATAAAGAATCACTGGGTAAAAACAAAAAACCAAACGGAGACAAATCTCTCAGTGATTCTTTTTTGTAATAAATTTACCAAACCTAACGAACAAAATAAATCTCTAAAAATATAAGAATGTTCTAAAAAATACAACCTTTTAACGTTAACGTTTCGGGAAGTATTCTCCTCCCGTTTTCAAAACAGATCTAAAAATAAAGTATATTATTTTCTATAAATTATGAAAAGATAGAACGGAAATGTATTTTTTTGTATGTCAATGCTATTTATGTTGTATTCGAATTTGTCAATATTTTAGATCGTGGAGAGAAACCCAAATAAAGAAAAAAATATATAAACACGCCATAATTATTCAGACATTACTTAATGGGAAGTTGCCTGCTTTCTTCTTATTGTTCTGCCTTCCATTGTTCTTAATTTTGTTCGATTTGTGGTGGTTTCCTGAAACTGCTCCATCTACTGAGTTGTTCTGGGAGTGTGGTCAGAATTTGCCCGGAGATTGCTTTGACGGGTCGCGCCCCGCTACTCCTCTTACCTGATCATTTCTTGGTTATTTGATAAAGCTGTCTGGTGTAGTCGTTTGTTGCAGTGGTTTGTGCTTCTTGAGCCATTTGTTCAGCCCATGCTTTTTTATCATGAGGTGCAGACCTTTTTACAGCTTTGTTTAACTCTCTTTATGCTTCCTGTTTTTCAAGTCTCCGTTTGGTGCTTTGTATTTGCATTATTTTTCCCTTCTCCACTCGTCTTCTCCGAATAAGCTCCCACGTTTCATCGGTTATCCATTCCTTTCGCTGATTAGTCACCTTTCTCACGGTGGTTTTTGCAGTTTCTTTTAACATATTGGAAATTATTTCCCAATTCTTATTTGCCGGTAGTAACTGAATATTAATTCTCAACGTCTGTTTGTAACTTCCTATTCTTTGCATTGTGTCTAATTCTCTGATGTTGTACCTTTCTCTTCTAAGCATTTGGTTTCACTCGTATGCAACCCGTTAGAAGGTGGTGGTCGCTAGAAATGCCCACCTGTTCTGTTTCGCACATCCAGTAACGAAGTTCTCCATCTTCTTGAAATCATGATTTGATCAATTTCATTTTCAGTCCTTTGATCAGGTGATACCCAAGTTATTGTGAACTCTTTTATGAGGAAACAGAGTACCACCGATGAGTTAGTTGTAAATTGAACAAAAATTTGTGAGTATTTCACCGTTTTCACTCATTTCACCCGTGTTTACCCATTATTCTTTTCGGATTAGTATTATCGTTTCCAATTTTTGCTTTTAAATCCCCCATTACAATGTGGATGTTAGCGGTTGCTATTTCTTGTACAGTACGTGAGAGATTATCATAGAAATTTTGGTTTTTATCTAGGTTAGAAATATGAGTAGGTGCATAACATTGAATTATGGAGATTTTTCGAATTTTTTTGAAAAATCTGGCGACCAATATTCGGTCATTTATAAGTTTCCAGAATATAAAACTATTTCTTGCCTGTTTGCTCATTTAGTATGCCGACTACACTTTCGTATGGTCTACCTTCATTTCTGCCACTATAATAGTACTTTAATAGCTTGAGCCAAGCGAGATATTTCCAATAATGGTCGGACATTCCATGTGCATAAACGTAATATTGTCCTTGTACCAGCCAAAGTCGTCAACAAATGATCTCTCCGGTTTACTGATATTGAAATTTCTATAATAAGGTGATTTAAGATAGAATTGGTTATTGGCCAAACCTATCCGATCCTGATCGTGGGACTGCCACCTTGAGGCCTTTAGGCGTGCCTGGTTTATTTTCAGGGTAATCCTTTTTGTTTGAGTTTTGAGGCGCCAGAAACTCCCCTTTCGCTCAACCCATTCTGAACTGAACTTGCCGGTTTCGCGGCCTTATCTGCTTGGACTTGTAGGTACTTAAGAGTAATACCAGTTCAGCACCAAGTGTCTCCACCTACGTCCTCACCAGCCTTGGTGTTCTCTTGGATACTCCCCCTACTTAAATAATCTTGATCAGTATGGAAGCAGGTCAAGCTTAACAAGCTCCTCCACGTGATAATTAGTCTTCGATAACGTAGAACACCTTTCGGGGGAATTATATAGAGTAATATAGTTTATTATGCGATTATTCATATATTTACATTCTTAAATAATTTGATATCATACCTTTCATTCATTTATTGATTTTTTTTTCAGAAAAAGATTCAAATAAACTCAGTTGGAGCTTTCGATGCGGGTACTTATATCTGTACAGCCACCAACCAACAAAAATCCTTGGACATTCCAATCATTCTAATCGTGACCGGAATCATTCCCTACTTCACTCAGGCTCCCAACAGTTACATTACTTTGCCCACACTGCCCGATGCCTATCTTCAGTTCAGTTTCGCTATTACATTCAAACCAGAAAACGAGCATGGTTTGATATTGTACAACGGCAATAGAGAAAGGGATCGTGATGGCGATTTCATATCACTGGCTCTTGATAATTCTATTCCAGAATTCAAATATAACTTGGGATCTGGCACCACCACCACAACAGTACGTGCAGGTGAACCTATTACCAGAGGCGAATGGCATACCATCAAAGTAGTGAGAAATAAAAAACGAGGTATAAGAGTTTTCTAATGGTTTTCTTTTTTTTTTCTGACTGATTGTTTTTTTAGTAATCTTATTTGTTGACGGAAAGGGGCCGTATATCGGTGAAAATGATGGTAAATACTTTGGACTTGATCTAAGTGACTCGCTATTTTTGGGAGGTGTTCCTGATTATCGTGCCATCTCGCCTGATGTTGGAATGGATAGTGGATTTGTCGGTAAGTATCGGGTTGTCCCGAAAATTCGTAAATATGTTTTTTAAGAGAAAGAGCAACGCAAAAAGTTTATGTAAATATTTATTTAGTGTATTATATAATTACTATTATTATTTACAACTTTTTGCCAATGTTTTTTTTGTCAAAAACTTGTATCTTTATTGCCATAAATGTCGACAGGTTGTTTTTCACCTCTTCATTTGTTTTAAAAAAATCTTCCCAATTAAACAGTTTTGGAGGAAACGGTATAGATGATAATCCGAGGATATGATCTTCGGTGATTAATATGGATGAGGCAAAACATCCCAATTGAAGCTCAAAAAATTTTGGGCGTTGTTGTACACAATCCATTTTTCACTATCAGTTAACATCCGCTTCAATGGAGCCTTAGAATTTATTTTCAGCAGAAGATTGTACGAAGAAATTCGGTCCAGTAGTTCGTGAGGGATCCACACATCGTATCGACAGATGTATCACATTTTTTTCAGATGGTCAAAAATGGTGAATGTGCCAATATTTAACTAATCTGCTATCTGGCGGACCTTGATGCCTGTATCTTCGGATATTATGGTCATATTTCGAGTCGACATCAGTGCTTGAAGGGCGGCCATAGTGATGCCGGTCTTCCAGGTCAAAGTCTCCACTCTTGAACCTATAAAACCACTTTTGCACTGCGATCTTTCCAGCAGAATCATCTCCGTAAACAGTAGAAATCCTGGTTTTTGTTTGAACAGCGTTCTTGTCTTTTTGTTTGACATTTTCAATTTGACTCAACTTGATTTTGTGAGGTAAATCAAAACAAATGTAAACATTGTAAACATCACAGGAATTAATTATATGTAAAAACACTACTAATCCAACAGATATTTTTGTTTACGAGCATTAAAAGAGGAATTGTGAGAATACCGAATTACCTATGAGAATACAGCTATTCAATTTATCTTTTAGCCTTTATGTTGAGAACAAGGATTGATTCTGGATGTTCGGTCTCACACGAATGACCCTTTTTCAAACTTTTTCAAGAATTTCACGATAAAAATGCTGCTTTTCCATATGGACTTGCGGCACAAATTTTTTATGATCGTTATCGATTGATACTCTGGCTATCAAAAAAGCAAATCAGTATGTTTTTGATTTGTTCATTCTGGCATGGTGAGATTGAAGTGTGCCATTCCTGGCTCTGGATTTTTGTTTTCGGATTATTTTCAGTTCGTCCGAAAAAGCCAAGATATTTTTCTTTTTGATCATGCGAAAGTTGTCCTCCTGTTGTCCTTTTGATCACGTGAAAGATTTTTTTGAACCATTTTCATGCATATTTCCTTTATCCCCAATTCATTGGTCAAAATCTGACTAACTGTTTTGTGAGTCAAATTCAATCCTTCCCCGATCATATTGATGCTCAATTGATGATCCAAATGCGCAAGTTTCCAGATTCTGTGGACATTTTCATCACCTCTTCTAGTTAAAGGCCTTTTGCTGGGTCTTCCCAGAATATCTTAAACCACCTAAAAATCTGGACCTTTGACAAAAATTTGTTTCCATTGGCCTGTTACAAATGTTTTCTGCTCACTATGCTCAAGTCTAAAACAAAACTTGATAACGTACTGGTGCTCGAAATTGTCGAACTCATTTTCAGAACGCACCAGTAAAATCCGGTTTACGAAAAGAATTGCTACGAACTACTAAGTGAATCTAATGAGTTCAAACTCGTACTGAAGGCGCACCAGATGTTGGCCTATCCCCTGTGGGAACGTTATCCCATTAGTCCTGCTACTTTATTTACACACCTTGTAGTATAATCAGTATATGATTAAATGTGCACTTGTACATCTTCAGTTTCATCAAAAAGTATGTGATGAGTCCGTCATGACGATTGTGCTGTAAACTAAACTTCACAAATGTTCATCCTCCGTTTGCCGTGAGATATATGGAATGTTCAATTCAAAAGGTTATACTTTTCAGCAAGGTCATAATATAATATCTTCCTTTCAGTCAATAGAATGGAAGCAGTGCAAGTGGAAGTATGTCCATTAAATTATTGATGCCGAAAAGGAAATTAATAGCAAATAGAATTTCTACACAAGATAAAGATTACAATAATTTTTAATTGTTTTAGGTTGTATTAGCAAATTTAAAATTGGATATACTCATCAGGACATTCTACAAGAATCACTCAATAGTACCGGTCTGACTAATTGCGAAACCTGTACCGAAAATAAATGCCAAAATCAAGGTGCCTGCCAGGAATCTCTTACAACTGAAGGATACACGTGCATCTGTCCTCTAGGATTTAGTGGACCAACATGTAATAAAAGAAAAGGAGAAGCTTGTTCACCTTGTAAGACTATCGAATATTCATAATCATTGCATTAATTAATAATAATTATTTTTCGCAGACTCTTGCGGTGTTGGCAGGTGTATAGATACAGATAATGGTTATCAATGCCAGTGTCCTTTGGGTCGTGGAGGAAAACACTGTGAAAAAACAATTCAAGTTATCGAACCTGCTTTCAGTAACAATGCGTATATCGCCTATCCTCCTCTAAAACCACTCAGAAGAACCAAAATTGAAATGAAGATTAAGCCGAGAGATATCACCGATGGTGTTCTGTTATATGCTGCCGAAACAAATGAGGGACATGGTGACTTTATCAGTTTGGCCATCAAAGACCGTCATTTAGAATTTAGATTTGATAATGGACAAGGTAATATAAATATTACTGAAAAAAATAACTCGAAAATATCAAAACAAAATTATTATTTTAGGACCTTACATAATTAAGAGTGATCAAGAAATAGTACCCAATCAATGGTCAACTGTTCTAGCCATTAGATCTCTGTTAGATGGAAAAGTAATCATTGATGGGCGTCCATCTTCACCAACAAAGGTTACTGGCAATTATAAGGCCTTGACGCTTTTGACTCCTGTTTATGTTGGCGGTTACGACAAATACAACGTCAAACTCAACAAGGGTGTTAAAGTAGAGAATGGTTTCAATGGATGCATTTCCGACATTAACATTTCAGGATTAGACGACGCCATGCTGAAAAACATTACCGATTCTTCGAATGTTGAAGATTGCGCCGCCGATGAGGTAAATAATAAAGTGCACATTTATTAAGTATGATTTTTTTTATGTGGTTAAGATAATAGAAATAATAAAATGATTGATAAATAGGATGCTAGACATTTAAAAAGTAATTTGAAATGAAAAAAAGGAAATTAATTCAAATGAAAGTTTGGAGAGACCACTGTATTGTGCTAACGAGAGTTAGCATTAATGCAACTACAATCCAGTTGCAATTGCTGTTAAATGTGTAGCCTGTTTAAATATATTGGGTATAGGGGAAACTACTCCGTAAATGTAATCAACGATTCTTTAAATTTTTTTGAACAAAAAAAAACATGTATCCAAAATGCAACCATTTCCGGGGAAAACAAGTCAGAACTTTATTTTATTTTCTTAACAGGCAATGTCTCATCCTCTTGTTTATTTCAATCCATCGGAATTCAGTTTTTTTGTTGCTTTAGCCTCTTAAGGTATTATTTGAAAATATAATGTAATATTTTGTTTTAGCTATTTAGTGTGTCGTTACAAAGAAAAAGGAAAACATACACATTATTGTCGTTTAATGTCAAAGTTGAAATTACTAGAACTAGTTTTTTACGCTATAATACGTTTTAAATGATTCTAGGTACATTAAGAAACACTTGATTAATTGCTTCATTAAATTAACTGTTCAAAATGTCCATCATTACTTTACTCGTGAAAGAAGCTTCGTAAGTTGATAAGATATTGAACAAAAATTTGGATTCTTTTGGTTTTGGCCAATAAACCATTTACAATATTTTTGTCTGAGTGAAAAATCAGCGAGTAAGGATGCTTGTACCCCTTGTACATAACAAGGGTAGAGCAGTTGCTCTTTTAGTGTACATTTAACTATGTACAGTCTAATGGAAACTCCAACTTGTCGCGCAACACTGGTAGAATCCATTTCAACAAGATGTAAAATTTGTTTTTCAACTTTAGGACCGCTTTCTCGCTACCTCCCACATTCTTGAAATTTTGGACCCACGCTACCCGTATCCAAAAGACGTTGACAAACTTGGACAAATGTTTGTCGCGCTGGAAGCTGTCCTTCTGGATAGTTTTGCCCGTAAATACGCCTAGTCCTTTTAGAATTTTGGAGAGCTTCTCTGCAAATAAGAAGCTTATCGTGATATTCGCGCACAGAATATATTTTTTCTAATAAATCGTACTTAAATGCACTCACTGACATACATTGAAATCATTTTTGTCTGTGTTGAAATAGTTCTTTGCGGATGTATTGCTACGCCGTCGCATCGAAGTTGGCTGATGATTGACGTGAATCTTAATTTAAATAAATTTTTTTAATGATGGTCACTAGTTTAGTTGTACTTTATTCGTTAAGTAAGAACCAATTAATATTTGTCAAATATGCTTTTACGCAATTTTTTTTTAAATATTAATTTTTTTCATAAGCTTTTCGATTGGTGATTTAAAAACTTTGCATTTTTTTCTCAGGAACCTGAACTTTTTTCTTTAATATGATGTGATGAATCATTGATTAAATTTTCAAAAGTTCTTTTCCTTATACCCTATATACTGGTGAATGAAGGTAAATGCAATACTGAAAATTTTAGTATTGCTGTCGGCTAGAAAAATCCGACTTAAAACTTGGGCTGATGTATGATATTCCATAAATCAAAGATTCAACGTTAAATCCGGTGTTTAGTGGTGAATTTTTTTGAGTTTAGTGTTTCACATCAGAAGTTACCAAAAGAAGAATTGATATTCCATATCAATTGTCCATCTGCGATAAATCTATCGAAAAACTGCATTCTTACAGACACTATAGTATTTTACTCAGACTTGCGGTACTTTGCTGAAATATGAGATTTGCAAGAGCTGCAAGATGCGGCTTAAATGATGGGCTCCACTATTTCAGTTACATTTAAACTTCCTCTGCTCTTCCTTGATGCCGTTCGAATGTGAAACTTAAATTTCGATTTTCACCGCGAAATTGTCTGATCTATTTGCGCTTAGTATGGCGACCTAAACAAAATCTAGAAACAACGCACATTATAAGTATATGTCGATTAATAGTCATCCTCGAAACAGTTCTAAATTAGCTCCAACCAAAAATGCATTTGCTGAGTTTATGATATTGTTCCTTCGATACTTCTAGAACGATCAGTACCTTATGCTGATGCATTACAGCCCCTCAAATCATCTTTATATATATATATATATATATATATATATATATATATATATATATATATATATATATATATATATATACATATACATATATATATATATATATATATATATATATATATATATATATATATATATATATATATATATATATATATATATATATATATACATATACATATATATATATATATATATATATATATATATATATATATATATATATATATATATATATATATATATATATATTGAACCGCATTTTAGGTTCGTAAAATCTCGACGTTTTGGCTTCTACTTGGAAGCCATTATCAACAGAATCTAGTTGATTTGCTCCGAGGCCTCAATCTGCCTACTCCCAGAAAACCTTTTCTGGTTGTAAACCCATGGGAGTAGGCAGATTGAGGCCTCGAGGCAAATCTCTTGATCAACCAAATGCTCTTGATAACGGCTTCAAAGTGGAAGCCAAAACATTAAGATTTTACAAATCCAAAACGCGGTTAGAGACCCTAGAACCTAGAGAAAGCCATGTATTCCTACTAGGATCGATATATGATGCTCTGCATAAATGCAGAGCGGTGTATACGGCAGGGGGACGCAATATCACCTCTTCTTTTCTCAGCCTGCCTGGAAGGAGTGTTTTGTAAGCTGGATTGGGAGCAGGATGGTATAAAGATCAATGGTGCATACTTAAACCATCTTAGATTAGCAGATGATATCCTTCCTCTATATATGTTTCTAAATCATTCCGGGTGTCGATCCGTTGATTATATATATATATATATATATATATATATATATATATATATATATATATATATATATATATATATATATATATATATATATATATATATATATAAGGGACAATCAAACAGAACTGTTAAAAGTGCAGTTGTACGTTCATTTTAAAATCATAATTTTTTAATGAAAATTGATTATATTACAGTGAATTATTTTGGTGATTTTAGGGTGATATCGACAACAATATTTATTCGCCAAACGAGAATCAATACAAACCAATGCCCTATGATAACAAGAAGACAGGATGCTCCGATAATCCATGCAAGAATAATGCTCCTTGTATACCTCTATCACCCATTGATTATAGATGTGCATGTTCAGCCGGTTTTACAGGAAAAACGTGTGAAACTACGGTAGATTTGTGCAAAAATCGGCCTTGCCAACATGGAGGATTCTGCAAATCTAACAGTACAGGCTTCACTTGCGACTGCTCTTTGGGTTTTGCAGGAAATACATGCGAACAAAGTAAATAATTGATATTATAGTTTTAAAGAACACAACAATACAATATGTATGTTATTTTTCTAGGAATAGAGTTAAGAAATGACGCTAGCTTTAATGGTAACGGATGGTTAGAATTCAGCAGATCATTGCTTAGCCATAAAAATGACAACGAACCTGAAATAATCGCAGTGGAATTCTCTACAAATAAATCTGACGGTCTTATCTTTTGGCATGGGCAAAATCCCAAAGTAGATGGACGTGGACAAGATTTCATTTCCTTAGCTTGTAAGTAGAAATTCTTTAGTCTTATTATTTTCAATGGAAGATACCTGCACCTTAAAGTATATATGCTAATTAAATTACCAGAATTATTAATTAATTAATATTTATACAATTGGATAAAGATAATATTGAAAGTATACTTTATGCATTATCAAAATGTTTAAATATTTATTGTATATCCATAGAACACAGGTTTCATGGGAAAATACTTTTTTTTAATATACATACTTCTTGTTAGTCACCATAACATTGCAAGAGGTCGCGAAATGTTTTAAACATTTCTCGTATTGTAATCTTAATTTTGGGAATAATCAGAAGTTGTGCGAAGTCAGATTAGGTCATGATGGTGGATAGATCACCTTACTTTATTTAGCCAAAAAATCGTTATCCTGAAAGATGATGAGATCCATACAGGGTGTGGCAAAAAGGTTATACCGATTTCGAAGGGTCATTGCTCGACTCATGGAAGATATAGAGTAGTGGTTATGGTCGTTCTAAGGTGTTGGGTGCGCACAATTTTCAGTTTTCGCCATGGCTTGGAACGAAATGCTCGTGCTTTTGCTATTTGAAGAGTTTTTGATATACGGTGAATCTGTAATAACGACGCAGCGTGCTTTTTGTATAAGGTTCGAGCTTGGTCGTTATGGGGATTTCGACTATCGTCAAACGTGTTTTGCGCTTAACCGAAAGTCTTTTGGCCCACCTAGGACCCCAACAACACCGAAAAATATGACTGCAGTTTGGTGGGTGATAGATCATTTCGATGTGTGAGGTTCTTAATATTTTCGATGGGAACGGAGTGACGGTAACGGTCACCTTAAATCGATATTGTTAAATGCTCCCAATGTTCTCTGTCTAAAAGTAAATGAGTTACTTAACGGTCACGATCGAGGAGATCTATGGTTGCAGCATGATAGTGCTACATCGCGTAAGTCTCGACGTTTACTTGAAATTTTTCATAACATGTTGTGTCTGTACAGAGTGGCATTGGGTGATCCCGGTGTTCGCCTGATTTGAATCCTTGTGAGTTATTCTGCAGGTACCTAAAGGCACAAGTACACCAACATAGGCCAAGAAATTTGGAGGATTTTCGGGCAGCAATAACCCAAGAAATTGCCGAGACTCCGCCTGCAATAATATAGCATTTCAAGATGGCATGAATTGTGCTTTTGAAAAATAATATGATTTTTTTCTGTATCTTATTTGGGTTGGTTTTATTGACATTCCAAATCGGTGCATCCTTTTAGTCCCACTCTTTGTAAAATGTTTAGCCTAACAGACACACAATCATTTCGAAGTATGTTTGGTATATTTTTTTTAATGATACATTTGACCGTGAATCGACTTTACTATTCATCATAAAAAAAAAACAGTTTGACCATTTCAAAACTTTCTATGTCTCTTTTACCCAACTTTAAACAAAGGTGAAACTGGTTTTTTCAACGATTATTGAAAAGGTACTGTTACGTTTTATGTTATTACAACTAAATAAGACATGTTAGTGTCTTTACCTTTCTGCTGGTGAAACTAGTCATCTACTCACTGGTTACTTTTTTATTGAACAAATCCAGTGAGTATTAATATCTGCATTTCCACTGATAGCCATTCCACTGAAGTTAGATAGGTATGTGAAAATTAAATTTTAAATTTACTTAAACAAAAATATCAAAATCATATGCAGTATTTTTCTTTTAAATTGAACATACTGTATAAACGATCAAATACATATGATAAAATACAATTATTGTTGTACTAAATTAAACTAAACTTTAAAAAAATAACTCCCAAAGCTGTAGAATTTATATAGTATTGATAAATACTTGTGATAAATACTTGGCCAGCCCAACAAACACCATCAATACTAGTTTAATGAATTGAATCTTTTAACGCTGTGAATTTAGTGCATGGATCAAAAAGCATTACATATTAAGGCTGGACATTAGTGCAACATTATATTACTATGATCAAAAAGGAAGGTGATTTTTGTTTTAAAAATTCGCGCGCATTACGTATCGACGGAACTATTTGTTTTTTAAGTTAATATGATTATCCTTGACATCTGACAGAAGTTTTATATCATTTCGCTTCTTAAGTTAGAAATTATTGCATTTTTTGTAATCGTTAAACATTTTTGCCTTCGATTTTTTAAAATGGATTTGTATCAAAAATGTTTTGTTGCAAGAAACTGTTACGGCAATGAAGCTATATCAACCAGTCCACTTCCACGTCAACCAGTCCACTTCCACGTCAACCAGTGAAGAAATCACTTTTAAAATCAAGGATCTTGTACTGATTAATTACCAACTGAGTATTAGAGTCTAGTAAAAGACATGACCTTTGGCACCGCGATAACGCACAATCACGCTCCGCAATAATTATTTGTCAATTTTTCATTGAAGTCAAACAAATACCGTTTTATAAGAGCTTTATATATTAACCAGATATGGCATCATGCAACTTTTCCTTCTTTCCTCGATTAAAGAAACTACTTTGTGGACGCCGTTTTGTGTTCATAGAAACCATTGAAGAGACTTTGCTGGCCGCTTTGAATGAACCACCTGAAATCGATTGTATAAAAACTATTTCGAAGGCTGGAAAAAGCATTGGAATAGTTTTATTACGATGAAAGGGCATTACTTAGAAGGAGATAAAATACATTTAGATGAATAAATAACTACTTTGTTTCTTATTTAAAGTCATCTCACTTTTTGAAAATACCACGTTTAATTTATTTATTTCGAGCAAGTTTAATAGAAAATCTATTGTAACATATTTCGCTATTAAAATATTCAAAATCCAAATAGTTATGTCTCCGACAGTTCCGACTCCGAATATTTACGATATATAATGTTGATTGTGAAAGACTAATATAGGAAATAAATGAAATTTACAACTGAATGGAAACTATGTTATTTATTTTCAGTGGTTAATGGATATTTGGAGTTCAGCTATGATTTAGGTGATGGACCTGTTACTATAAGAAATACACAAATACGCGTTTATGATGGCGAACGTCACAGCGTCATATTAAAGAGACAAGGAAGAATAGGTTCGATCGATATTGATAATATGTATACTGAAGATGGAGAGGCTGATGGTTTTGCTAACACAATGAATTGCGAGGGTACCTACTTTTTTAACGACATAAACTGTCATATATTAATGTAATCTTGACGTTTAGGTAACATATATCTTGGAGGTGCTCCTAACATTAACACCATAACAGGTGGTAAGTTCACCGCTGGATTTAATGGTTGCATACACGGTTTCGAAATTCAACAATCAAAGACATTAGATCTGGGAATGAAGGCTATCTATGGTTTGAATGTTAAGCCTTGCTCCAGGTAAGAATCAAAACTAACTCATACTCAACAACTTCTTCTACTGTGTTCTTTTCTGATCTTTCGCTTTGACAAGCACAAAATATTGTTGAAAAATTATTTCGTAAATAATAAAAAATTCTGATTTATGCATTTTAATATTGTAGGGAATTTGTGGACTATCTAAGTGTTGATCCAGCTTAAAATTTAAATCAATTGTAATTTTATTGGTGAGTTGATTACATAAAAATAGCATGATACGGGTAACTTAATATTGAGGTGTAACGAAAGTATTTGCGTTTCTGAGATACTTAGGTTATACCTGAAGGTTATTTCTCGAAATGTCGACCGTTGTTTTCGATGACCTCAATCCACTTTTGAACCAGTAACTCTGTTCTGCTTCCGTACCACGATAAGTCTGCTCAGAAGATGTAGAATGTAGATGTAGAAGATGTCCTAATTTTCGTCTATGTTCAAGACTCTTATATCCCTCCAACTTTTTGAACCAGTGCTGATCGGTGCGGAATGATATGGCACCTTTCCTCCTTACTTCGCAAATCTCACAGGCGGTGTTAGTCGCTTTGAAGCTTTTTTAAAAATAATATCTTAAAATTGCCCTAATTTCTGGTCTTATTTCATTCATTTTAAGGTTTTTGTTAAAAACCGTCTACTGAATATTTCGCAGTGAATTCACTATAATAATGAAGAACGAATTTTTTGAAGTAAAGAAGTTGAAATCGGATTAAACTTCTGAGGAATGAAGTATAACTCAAATAACGCAAATACTTTTGTTACACCCTAGTATTTCTACTGTATATGGTCATATCATTAAATTATCATTATAAAATTAAATTGCTTTAATGAAGGCGTTTATAAAATAACAGGAAAAATTAGTCAAAAAACAATATCAGAAGAATGATTCATATTATTCTTAATTTGTGCTTTCGTTGCTTAAATACTAACTTTCATTTTCTTTACTTACAAGTGATGCAGCATTGTCTTTTTACTTTAACGTATTTTACCTTTGTCCACGTTCTATTACATTAGGTATGATTTTGTCAGTTTATTTTGATGTGAATAACATCAGGATCTACAAAAACATTATTCTTTGTAAATCATGGATAATTAAGATTCTAACCATTAAAAATTAGTTTTGACTTAGAAATGGAAAAATATAATCGATATACATTTTGGTAATATAGTGGGTTACCCAAAATTATTGACATATTTTCAGTTTAAATTAAAACGATCAAATTAAAAACATATTTTTTTTTTAATTCTAGTTTGATTAATATGAGAGTAGTAACACGAATTATTATCCCTGAGATAGAATGAACCACCTTATTTTTCAGCATAATCTTGTAAGATATACATTTGGTTTCACCAAATTCAGTAGTATTCATCGCAGCGATTACACATTATTGTTATTCGAAAAATGAGTGTCCTGTAAATATTCGTTTAGTTTTTTCTTTTTCTACAGGCCGTCAGTGAGCCTTAGCCTCCTGCAACATTCGCCTCCATTCATCCGCATTGATCTCCAGCATCTCTTGTAATTTTTTTATGAGTAGTATTTATTCAGCATCTCTTCTTACATTGTCCTGTCACCATATATTGATATGCCTTTCTTTCTATTTCCCACTATTTATCTCTATATGATTCTTCTTAGTATTCGACTTTCTGGCATTTTCTCCACGTGACCCGCCCATATGAGTCGAAAAAATGTTACATAGCCTACAGTGGTCATATCTTGGTATAATTGATTGATCTTGAAGTTATATCTGATCCTTGAATGTCAAATACTGCAAGCATTTCTTCTGTATTCTTTGTCCACGTCTCGCAGCCATAAGTGGCTACTAGCCTAAAGAGTGTTTAATATATCTTGAATTTTGACCCTTTGGCTCTCAAAGAGATGCTGAAAAAGTATCTTGAAATGCTTATTACTTATATTGCTACATGGTATAATTATTAGTATATTTATTTTTGTTTTTTTATTCTGAAAGTTCCACTAGATCGTTTATTAAAAACCAACCTGAATAATATGGGTTTAGTGGGTTAGTGATAGATTAATACAGATACCAACTGTAATAGCCTCTTTTTTAATATTTTTTAATTTGAAAATCGGTTAATGCAAAGCACCCTTATTATATATTACTACGTCATAGCAACTTGTTGATTATCGAAATTTGATTGATGATAATGATTAACTTCTGAACAAAAAAGTGAACGTTAGGTGTCACTGTCTCACCTTTGGCTTACTACCATATTTATGAATCTTTCTCGTTGTCCAGGAACTAAGTTCTCAGTCGACCGCTTCTAGGTTAACTAATACCCAAGCGTGGGCTTTTTGGTAGAATTTTCAGGTTCCATCATTCTTGCATATACTGCAAATGTGTTTAATATTTTCTACACCTTCTACAATCCTCTATAATTAACGCTGCACTTAAAAGTTGACTTCAATTTTAGTAATCATCTTCTTTATTCTATTTAGTATTTTAAAACCTTTGTTCAGTCAGTAGCTGATTTTGCAGAATTAGCTATCTGTGTAAGATTTATAAACTCAGCTAAATTATCAAAACTTTTTAATACATCCTCGCCGTCTCAGTGTACCAACATGCTCCAATCACAACCCTGTATATTAATTATTCCAAAATGATGCCTTCAAGGGCATTTTTCAATGGAAAACTTCTTATGTTGTTTAAACTACAAATTATATAACAGAAATATAAATTAATATGTGACATATTATTGGATACCTATTGTCTAGAGTGAGATGATGCTAAAAAAATAAATTTATCTAGTTTTTTGTAATTATAAACCATAAAGAATGTTTTTATCTTTCATAATTGACATAAATTTACTACTAATCTGCATTATTTTCATGCTGCTATCAGACTTCGATGGATTCCGTCCTCGCTAATATTCGCCGACGTCGAAGACTTCGACGAATTCGTAGAACCCCCTCCAGTTAACATAATACATCCCAAGCCCTCTAGTGTTGCTCAAACTGTCCATCGTATTGACCGTGATTTATTGACGTTCTTTATTATGTTATCGATGAGAATCTTATATAAGAATTGTTGACCATATTTAAGATAAATCGGACATTATATTTATACCAGTGCAATAATTTTTTAATCTTTTAGGCGATATATTAAAGAATATATACTATATAAATGTTTCTATAAAAAGTACTGCGGAAATAACTCAGGAAAATTTAGTTACCATATAAATTCAGTCATTGTAATAATACTTGTATAGTAATAGTTAACAATTTGTAACTACAAATATTTTTTCCACTAAGTTTTTAATTTTGAATTAAACAAAATACTTATTATATTTCTCATATTTCATTTGAAAGTTAAGTGTTTTTGTCATTTATCTTTTGAGAATCATATTACTCAAATGTCCACTTTGTGCTACTTTACAAATAGTTATATTCTGATTGGATGTGCGCCGAATACCATATAACTGCACTAGTAACTTCATATTCGAAAGTGTATGGACAACTAACTCCTCTGGATCATACGAGATGTGGAAATAAAATAATGTGACCGGTGGCGTAGCGTTCAATCTGAGCACACTGTTGACTTCCCTATTGGAGGAGAGGCAGGCAACATCTGATACATCTTCAGTTACAGGTTGAACATCCTATAGTCACTTGGTGCCTCGTGACAAATCTTTTCGTGAAATAGAGTGCGCTCTTAAGTTTTCTTGCAGACTTGGGCACAGTGGGAAACTTGGGATACTTTAGCGAAACTTCAATACGCCTATGGAAACAGTATTTTGTCAAGGGCTGAGCTTTTCATCTGGTTTAATGCATTCTTAGATGGCCAAGACTCTACTCAAGATGAACTTGCGTAAGATGAAGCGGAATGTCTTCAACTGTAAGAAATGATGATTATATTCACAGAATGCGCGATCTTGTGTGTTCTGATCATCGGTTGAATTTGATTCACACGACCGTTCATCAAATTTTCATAAATGAATTGGGGATGAAGAAAATTTGCGCGAAAATGGTTTCAAAAACCTTTCGCAGGTTTAAAAGGACAACAGGAGGGAAACATGCAGCACGACCGGAGGCAAGACCTTTTGGGGGTGGATGGTCAATGACCCTCAGTTTCTGGGAAGGTTTTCATCAGATGTTGATGTGTGTTCTGTTTCTAAACCCTTAGATTATATTTTTATGATCTTTCAATTCAATTACTGTTCTGTCTTTTCTACATTCAGATTCATAATCGTCAAGTCCAAATAGATATTTTATCCTATGTGCACCTGCAATCTGTCCAAGGGCAATAAGTAGATGAATTTTATTTCCAGGCAATAATTTGCTTGACATGCAGGCTTGGAAGTCTTCATAAACTACAGTTCATTCTATTTCTATAACTTAATTTTAAAGGATCGCAATGCATATGACTGTGTGACTTTTGATTGTTGTCCAGGATTGTCCAGATTAACAGTGAGAGATTTAGGATGTACTTTAAGTCGCGCCATCATTTAGTAGCTTCAGTAGCTTCAGTAGCTTCATCTAACACACCCTTTATTTCCAAACCATTGTATTGCGTTTAATTTGTCACATACCTGGAAACATCAATAATGATTCTTTAAGTGTTTCAGACTGGAACTTTTGATAAATTTCAATGGTCGTTACAGTTGCGATTTTTTACAGCAGTATTCCGTAAGACAATACAAGTTTAAACATTATATACCTACAGGTTGGGGCCACTGTAACTCTATCATTTTAATTATTTATAACTTTTAGCGAAAACAAGGCAGCTAATTTTTTTTTCTGCAATATCTGTATTTCGTCTTATATTTTTAGCTAATTCATTTTTGAAAATTATGTCACTCATATTTGAGCAATTGGCAATTAGGCAATTTTGTGGCATTTTTAACACATTTTCCATAACTTTTCTCAACAAATCTGGTGTTATGCAACGATTTTAGCATTAATGTCATCCTTCAGTTACTATATGTTATATATTAACCCTGTTGTATGTTAACCTTTTCCTTCAAATATCTCTAATTGTCCATTTCGAGAAATTAAACGATTATGGAAATTTTTTTTCAAAATATTGACTGTTTCATATGAGGTTTATAGTGTGGCACCATCTTGCGTGAACCACATATTCTCCAGTATTGGTCTTTCAATTGAGGCACCAAAAATTTTTTAATCATGTTTTTATTGCATTCACCGTTGACTGTAACTGCATATAAATTATAAAATTCTCATCTGCATTTATCATCTTCATCATCTTTAATAAAAAATATGGTCCCATTTTGTTTTAAGTATTAATACCGCGCCATACTGAAAATGAATATAGTAGTGTTTGATCGATGTGGTGGAGATCTCTCTTGACTAGAAACAGCTATTCTGTTTATTTATTTCATCATTTATGTTAGATAAAACGCTTCGTCGCTCATTATTGATTTTGAATGAAAGTTGTCAATTAGATGGAAATGGCTTATGATGTCATACAGTATAGAGATCGCTTATTAATTTTGTCTGTAGACAAAAGATCTTGAACAGTATTGAATCTTATAGGGAAACAAGTCACTTTTCAAAATTCGGCTTAAACTGTGTAGAGGAATTCCCAATTATGCAGCGTCACGTTATCAAATTATTCACACTTTGCTCCCTAGATGCGCAAATTTTTCAACTCTTCTGAATTCTTGAAATTGCTTGAATACACAATAAATTGTCGTTTTATGAGGCGCTGGATGATTAAGATATCTTTGCCTAACTTCACGTAGAGTTGTAATAATGGAACCATTTTTTAAATGTAAATGACGACAATTTCACTGTTTTCTTTTAGTGTATGTTTATACATAAAAAAACTTGCATCTGTGCACTATGCAGTGAGGTTAACAACCAAACCAAAATTGCCACAAATATTACGAAAAACAAATTACGCAAATCAAAATGGTAAAGTACATTTACCACCCCGGTATAATTAGCTCATTGGATAGCGAAAACTTAAATTTTCTTCCAATTAGTCAATAAAATTTAGAGACTTTCAGATCAATTTACTTTTTTTTCATAAATGTATGCAGTTATATTTTCTATCCAGGTGCATGCCTATATACTTCACTGTGGTAGTTAGAAGGAGTTCGTAATGGAAATTAAAAAAAGCAAATAAGTAAAAAGGGTTTTTTCCTTCAAAGAAAATTATTTTGCTTTAATTATTTGAATGTTGTTATCCCATTCTATTCATGATTGTTTTTAAATAACACAAATATTTTTACAAGTCATTTTTAAATTATTAATTGATATTGTATATGCAATATCCTTTGTTATTATCTGTGATATTTTTATAGAAACGAAATGCACTAATCTAACAAGCTACAAAATGTTACTACGAAATCTATAATATTTATTAAAATAAAGTATACATATCAAAAACCAAATGGCAATATGTTGGACAGTATTTTGGCGAGTGAACGTAAGATACTGAAACTATTGTATACTTGATTAAATTTGTTTGTGATAATCAGTATTCTATGTAAATATTATATTAGGCTAACGTTAAATATTTTACTACATTTTATAACGATGACAGACTGATGCTTATTTCTTATTGAAATGCTAGCTATTTATGGATATATTTTCTTTAGGTAAGACGATCAAGATTTTAGGCGTACAAATAAGTTCTAAAACGTGTGTTATTGGTATAAAGTTGTAAATGAAAATTTTCACTATTATCTTTCTGTTTCTTGACAATGTTTACGTAACTAAAAAATGATCAATTAAAATTACGTATTTGCCAAAACAGCAGATTTAGATATTCTAGGTATAAATTGACTTGGTGCTTTTATATCTTATACTTTAACATTCTCAATAAAAATTCAATAGATTTTCCTCCATTTGTGATTGTTAAGGGTGTACCACTAATCAAACCAGTATATGATTTGGCGATGTAAGCCTATACAAGACCTGATCAAAAAGTTTCTAACCTAGCAATGAAAATCAAATTTCAATTCAATTTTCTTATATTTTAATTAATTAAAATTATTGAAATTAGAATTAAATAAAAAATTAAATAATTAATCAAAATTATATTTTAATTAATTACTTAACTTTTTTGGCGGAAAACCCTGATTTTTCTTTCAGTATTTCGGCGAATATCCGCAGCAGTTAAGGCTATGTGAAGCGTACTGTTCGTAGGATGGTGTGAATTAGTTAGATTACAACCAGCCACCAATATGGCAACTTTACATAGTTTGGCTCTGACCGTTTCCCTTCAGATGCCTTCCTTACCTTCAGCTCGAACTTGATGACAGCTATAAGGCCAGACCGTCCACGGCTGACGCTATAGTGTCGGCTGAATAGAAGAGGACTGTGGTATCCACGTGGAGTACGGATATATATATATATATATATATATATATATATATATATATATATATATATATATATATATATATATATATATATATATATATATATATATATATATCGCAACGTTTGGGTTTTCCCCCCGTTACATGTACCCTCATCCTCCTTCGTATTTGTCCAACCCCGATCTCCGACGGGCGTCACATATTTTCTGCTTACATCCGTATGGGATAGTGATCGACTAGCATAAGCAATTACTCTCTCTTCGCCATCCACCTGTTGGATTAATACACCACCAAGACCAAAATCGGAAACGTCACACTGGATGGTGAACAGTTGCGAGAAATCAGGTTGAGATAGAACAGGGGATGAAACCAGTGTCTTCCTTTTCTTGAGAAAGGAATCCTCGGCACTTACAGTCCAAGTTATAAGTTGTTTCTTCCCCTTAATGCCTTTAAGGAGATCGTTCAAATCGGATACCAAAGTGGAAAAATCCTTAATGAAACGGCAGTACCAAGAACAGAAACCTAAGAAGCGTTTGACTTCGGTAGCAGTGGTTGGACGAAGGTAGTCCATGACCGACATCTTATCAGGGTCGGTACGCAAGGAATTGTTGCCCACGACATAGCCCAAGAATTTAAGGGTGGTTTTAAAGAACTCGCACTTTTTCAAGTTGATGGTAAAATTAGCCTTACTAAGTTTCTCTTTAACCTCCGACAAAAGCTTAACGTGTTGCTTGAAAGTCGATGAACACACAATTATGTCATCCAAATAACAGAAAATATGAGGTTCGTAACGCGGACGGAAGATTGAGTCAACTAGACGCTGCTGCGCTTGGGCCGCATTACAAAGGGCATTTACCAAAAGGCATCGTCATACACTGGAAAAGACCACGACCGACAAGATTAAAAGCAGTCTTCTTACGAGACGCAGGATCCAGTGGGATTTGCCAAAAAGACTTTCTGAGGTTCTGATAATTGTGGTCTATTAAGATGTGGTCGACACGGGGTAAGAAGTAACTATCATGCTTGGTGAGTGCATCAAATCAAAATGCGGCCGTCGAAACAGAAACGATAGTCCTCCGTCTTTTTATTCACCAAAAGAACTGGGGATGACCGCGAACTAGTCGAAGGTTCAATGACTCCGCACGTAAGCATGTCGTCCAATTCCTTGTTGAGAATCTCATTCATATAAAGGGGACATAAGATAAGGCTTCCTTCTAAAAGGTTTCGCATCACCGGTACCTATACTAAGAGTGATCCTACTCGTTCGTCCAAGCCTATGCTCGCTACTAATTCTGTCGAAGGACCTAATGACAAGTTCGGCTGATGAACGCTGCTCCGGAGATAAGTCATCGATGACCAAAAGCTGAGGAATTGAATCGAATAATTCGTACGGTAAGTCAGCGGAAAAAGGGGAAGCTCCATGGCTCTGTATTCGGAAAGTTTTGCCTTAAAATCAACAACCGGAAGGCTATGATAAAGTGGAGCTTAAGTGAAGGTACGACAAGAGCAGAAACAACAAAACACGCTCCATCGATAACAATCGGCAAGTCAACCACACCAACAACCTCTCTACGGGAACGATCGGCCAAACTAACGAAAGAGAAGGTGGAAGGGTTTATAGCTATACTCGAATTCATGAGGAAATCCACTCCCTCGGAGCCAATAACTGAATTCGTACAACCTTAATCCAAAAGAACCGTCAATTTCTTGTGCAAATACTTCCACAGTGATATAAATTCTGTTGAAAATGCTCAACACCACCAAGCCAGTTCTTCCAACACACAGCCTGAGATCGGGGAAAAGTATGTCAGCTGTTGCCGCATGCCTCCCTTAATGGTTTTTTGAACACGCTGGGCACGACCTCACGGTAACGTTGGTTAGGCCACATCGAAAGCATAATCTATTCTTCTAGGAAGGGCACGCCCTATGCAGGTGACCGGTCTGTCTATAGTTCCAACAAACGGGTGATTTCCTGTCCTGTTGGGGACCTGTCGAGTGGAATGTGCTAGGTACATTAGATACGGTACGACTAGTGTGGACTATACGACTACCATCGACGATATTGGCTCTATTGGGACGAGGAGGTCTAACATTTTTAGAGTTTCCCTCGGCAGCAGCTACAACGGGCAGTTGGTGGTCTGAAGAATTACCTCGCGCATCGCAGGTACACACTCTGGAGATGCATGAGCTCTTATTCCTTAGACGAAAACTACCTTCCAGCTTACGACAAATATCAGTCAAGTGATCGACGGAGGTGATTTCAATTAAGGCAAGCGGCAGGATAAGTTCTGGACACAACTTCCGCTGGAGGTGTTTAATTTTCGTGGACTCAATTGGTTGCCTACACAATCGTCGAAACCGGGCTTCCATTTGAGCGACAAATATGAGGACTGACTCGTGTTTCTGTTGTTTTCGCGACTTTGTTCCCAAATATGATCGTCTATATCCGCCGGAAGAAAATCCGATTTAATACGAGACACCACAGAATCCCAATCATGAAACGAATCCTTAATGCTGCGATAACAAACAAAAACTTCGCCGACAAAAAGTTCCACGGCTGATCTATATATATATATATATATATATATATATATATATATATATATATATATATATATATATATATATATATATATCGGCCTTAGTGACATTGCGCGACAACGCCAGTTCGGTTACTCTTTCTAAGAAAGGATAAACAGATGACGCTTCACCGTTGAACTTCACTCCCCATTCGGAAAGATTACATGATTTCCCTACGTTCACGATAGGCCCCCGGTAAATGTATATTGGGTTGTAAATGAGGGGCAGGAATTGGATCAATGGGACCGGAAGAGACAATCAGTTCGGCTCGATTGAACAATTCCGTCTCCAACTGCAAACATGTAGCGTAACTCTCATCCAAAAATAATTTTGCCTCCTGGCATTTCTTCTCATCGGTGGGGTCAGGCTTAATAACTCGTTGGATGCGTCCGGACAAATGAACTAGTAGCGACTTCACCCTCTTAAACAATGAATCCGCTTGGTCACCCTCGAACTCGAAGACAAGAGACTCGATAGATTTCAAAGAGCTGGATATCACATCACATTCCTGCTCTAAAGACACGTTGTATGACGACATATCGATAAGGCACCCCGAACTGGATCGTTCCATCTCCAACAGCCGACATTTTCTTTCTCATTAATATCACGCTGAGTGGTGACCTTGCGAACCTGAAACTCAAATAATTAAAGGAATAAAAAACCCAAGACCGTGGGTACTAAGACAAGTAAAATAGTCTCCCCCGTAATGTTTAACAGTAATTATCAAAGCCTGGTATCTCAACAAATATGAAAATATATGCAAAGATATTTTCACGGTAAAAATAAATCTGGGAATATAACGAAATATTATAAAATATTATAAAATAGAAAAAAATACAATAGGCATAAGGTATGATAATACTACATCGGCCTGTCGATACGATCAATTATCTCGAAAAATATCCATCAGTCTAAATGCCGCGGGATGGAAGAGGAAAAATCTAAAGATATTTGCGTTATCCAGTCACAATCTGGCCTTCGACAAGTACACACATGCAAAAATTAATCGAAGCCGAAAATAAAATGCAAATAATATTCGATAAGGCAAAAGTATTTAAAACGATCTGAGATCGGAACGAAACATTCCATCGAAATTTAAGTGGAACAAATACCTAGATGAAATAAAAATTCAACCTCTGGTATGCATTAAGATATTTCCGGATCTCGCCAAGCCGTACTGCTACGCATTAAAAATTATTTGACTATCAGAATAATTTTTTACCAAGAAAAAATAATATATCAAAATGTTAATTTTAAAGGAATAAGGCAGATATGTAGAACTCGAAATAATGTAACTGTATCATTTTAAACATCAG
This sequence comes from Cosmopolites sordidus, assembly GCA_031761425.1. NCBI lineage: Eukaryota > Metazoa > Arthropoda > Insecta > Coleoptera > Curculionidae > Cosmopolites > Cosmopolites sordidus. The sequence continues at coordinate 377,494 of JARFXV010001156.1, forward strand.
GCAAATAAACCGAATATTTTAGACACACGAAACAACTGATACTGATACTGAAAATCGAATTTTTCGCGTGCTGCTGAAATTTGATTCTGAACGCCTGAAAACCGCCAGCCTCACAACTGACCGATACAATTATATAAAGATATAGATAAATGAATTATGGTTATGAAATAGATAGATATGGGCATACATATATATACAGAAAATAAATTACACAACAAAATAAATCATACAAAATAAATATATGCACGCGCAAGGAAATGTAGCTTGTGAGTTCTGTACAAGACCTTCCGCTACGCCGTACGTTATGGGCGCCACTTTTAGGCTACGTGTAACGTACTCACCGTACTGGGCTACCTTTTTAGGGGGTTGGGTACGTAAGTGAGAGCTTTAGGTCGCGCACAGAAACGACGTTGAAATAAAATTATATGTATATATTAATTAATGAACTAATTATAATTATGTGTAAAAAAATAAGAAAAGGGAAAAGAAATGCTTACCAATAACTATGAGAAAATCAAAAGTTGGGCGCCAGTGGAGGCCTATGCCAACCACGATGAGGAAATGTAAGTACTTATCTACGGTACTACAGCCTTCAGGTATCGGATGTTCGGTGCGGCTAATACGGCAACGGTAATGATATAATGATGGAAAGATGTATGGTACAATGGTAGAGCAAGTTACGTTCCATCGTCACAACTGGTGACGTAACTGGTGACGTAACTGGTGACGTAACTGGTGGCGTTACTGGTGACGTAACTGGTGACGTAACTGGAGACGTAACTGGTGACGTAACTGATGACGTAACTGGTATCGTATGGAATCAGTAGGGTATGCTTAGTGGTGTATCCTGGTTGCGATGGAGGTTGTAGTAGACCCTAAATATAACGACAGAAGGAATCACAAAAGTGCCTTGAGACTCAGAAAACTCACCGTGGTTGTCGATACTAAGGGCTGGGAGAACACGCCACACTGCAGTGTCTGGTGCTGGTCGTACCAAGCCAGGGACTACAAGGGACTTTAGAAGGGATAGGGATGGCGGATATCTGCTTTATTCCTAAAAGTAATTGCTTATGCTAGTCGATCACTATCCCATATGGATGAACGCAGAAAATCTGTGACGCCCGCCGGAGATCGGAGTTGGACAAATAAGGAGGATGAGGGTGCATATGTAACACCACTGTAACTGTCTATTAACTAAAATCGTGATCGCCACTGTAGCCAACTATGAAATAACGAAATGAAAATAAAACTGAAACGAGAAATCTGTTCTTGTTACTTCAATTTTAGAAACCAGTTTGTAAGTTAATTATTTCGAGGTGATTCTGCCAAAAGATCAATTTCTTTCCACTCGTGGATATCTCGAACAGTCCAAATATGTCTTAGACTTGAAACAACATCCCTGCTCTGGACGTGAATGTTATCTCTTGATATTGGAAGTGATATCTAGAAGATCGCTAGAACTCGACGAGGCAAATTCGAATTTAATTACATTGAGTAGGGCTTTGTAGCCAAGTAGGGCTGGATTGAAACCACAATTAAATGGTATATAAGATCGTTCGCTAAAATTTTTCAGGATTCGAAAAAACCTTCACTTGTAATTTAAAATGATTGACTACTTATTTGTACACCTAATAAATAATACTTACTTAGGCCAAAATATTCATTATGCTTTTTTCATATTGCATGAGCTTCTACTTATTAAACAAATTTATATTTATTATTAACAAATGTATATTATCAATTTAAGGGAGAAAAAGAGTTACGTTCAGATCTAGTTTAACACTATGCTATGATCCAAAAATTATATTATTTTTTGCGGAACTATATTTTAGTTCTGATTCAGAAATGTCTAGTTGTCCCCACCTCCAGGGGACCGTATTCTTACAAAGGGACCACCACTCACAAAAAATCGTCCAAATTGGGACTTGTGCACACCCATCTGACTCCTAAAGAGAAGCAAATAAGAACGTCCAACTACCTATTTTCTCTTTAAAACTGGCACGCCTTCCTCGAGTGGTGGATACAACTAGACTTCTCCGACCCACAGCGTAAATTCTCCAGTACGTACACTCATCGACTAAAATATAGTTCCGCAGGGTTGGATCGTAACAGTGAATTTTTGAATTGCTAGAGTGGATGATAAGTTCTTACGTTTTTTATTAAATGTTGTAACATAGATGCTACTACTATTAAAATATATTGATTTTCAAAATGGAAATTATTTAATTCTATGATTCCATTCGGTGTTGTTATCACTCATTATTTTTAAAATTAAAATACTCATAGCTGTTTTGACGAACTGAAGTTTTGGAACTGAAGTACCATTCAAAACAGAATTTTGGCAATGGAACGAAATAGAGAATGCCGAATGGCGTAAAGTATGATCTATAAGATGGATGTGGTAAAAGTACAACTGTACATTCTCGGAGCTTCCCCTGTTTATTTGTTAATAAGCATGTGACATTACCCGTACCAAAATCAATCCAGTATTGTTTTAGGCTTTCAAAATTCCGAATAATATACGATGTGTGTAAAATACGATGTATGTGTAGAATACGATGTGTGTAAATAACGCAATGAGACTAGCTGCGTGGCGATCGATCTGACAACATTGTTGGCTTCGCCTTTGGAGGGAAGGCAGATGGACGTCTGATGCGTCTTCAGTTTGAACTCTGTAGATTCACTTGGTGGTCCAAGTAATTCTTTTCATGAACCGGCTTTTTCTAGTGCATTCTGAAAATGAGCGACATCAATTTCGAGTAGCGGTATGCTCGAAATTGCACTGGATCATTTTCAATTCGCTGCAAAAAGTAAAACCTTGTTTACCTCCTCCCTCCCTTGGACTCTGCGAAAGGTTTTTCGCAACTGTTTTCGCGTAGGTTTTTTTCATCTACAATTCATTGGACTAATTAATTGGGGATCTGATTAGCGGTTGTGTGAGCTAAATTCAAGTTGTTTCTGGTCATTTTGACTATCAACCGATGATCAAAATGCACAAGATTCCCGATTCTGTGAACATTTTCGTCAGTTTTTGCAGTTGGAGGCCTTCCACTGCGAGATTCATCTTCAATCGAGTCTCGACCATCTAAGCATGCCTTAAACCACCTGAAAACCTTGGACATTGATGAAGTACTGTTTCCATGGGTCTTCAAGTTTTGCAAAATTTTCCATCGCACTATGCTCAGTCTGAAACAAAACTTGAGTGCATCGTGGCTTGAAATTGTTGTCAGTCATTTTCAGAACGCAGCAGAAAAATCGGTTTCACGAAATAATTGTTCCCTCCAATCCTCCCCTCCAAAGGGGAAGCCAACAGTGTTGCCAGATCGAACGATATTCTACCAGTTGCATGATTTCTTTTATGCACCTCGTCGCGTGTTTTAAATCTAATCATTGGGTCTGAACATCAATTTCTGCTAACTTTTCTGCTCATAACTCATATCTCCGCTTATGGGTTGAGATAAAATATTGATGATGGTTAAATATTGCATTCAGTAAATAATATATAAGTGCTGATTGATTGAATGCGCATAAATGGCTTCAGAATACTTCAGAATCCACAATAGCAGGTCCACATGAATATGGCTTCTCCCCAAGAGGGATATACCTCTTTCACCGGACATTTGACATGCAGAAATTCAGACCCGTCAATTTTTCCATTGTATATTTCCGATTACCGTTTCCGTTGTGTGTTTATTTTTGGAAAATAATGACATACATTTACAGTCTGTGACAGTAAATATTACAGACCCCGAAATCATAATTTAAGATCCACAAAATGACATATAACACGAATACATTAAATTACTTCAAACATTGATTTAAAAATATCATATCAAAAGCGCCCGAACTTATGAATCACTCTAATAGTAATACAGTAAAAATTAATGTGTTAACTCTTTATTTCTTCCAAGTATCTCATTTACTATCTATAATAAATTATGTTTTGTTTTACAGTTTCCACGATATCGACAACATCATCTGGGACGATTCTTAAGGAATGGAGCCACTATTTTAGGTGTAACTAAGTTATCGCGTCAATTATTGTAATTTTTGTCCATTTTAAAGGTGTTCACTTACTTATTGTGTTCATTTTATGTTAAGAGATCGACTTGGTTTCACTTATCACAGTGATCTTTTAATTAGATTTTTTTATATTTTCCAATGTTAGTTCTTTTTCTGTTTCGCTTTTTTCTATTTTTTTTTGCTTTGCATATGCTTAAAACTGTACCGTATATATGTTAATTTAAAACTGCCATTGTTTCTGACTATTTTTTTATACGCCTTTTTTTATATATTATAATTTTCTTAATTAAGCAATTGTATAGTAAGAAAATTGTGCCATTGTAGAGTCTAGATAGGTTTCAGAAAAAAAAACGGTCCATCTGTATAATTTTTCGTTTTAGATATTAAAATAGATTTAATTTATATGGTGCTATTAACAAATGTATTACGCTAAAAGTATTTCCACTTATCAAATCTCTTTAGGGAAACATGGGTTAGTTACTGTTTAATTTTTTTTCCAAAAATTTAAAGCTTTTAATGTGATTATACGAAATGAAACTTAAACGTATCAAATATGGTGATTAACAAAAACATATATAAAGTTAGATTATAAGATATATAAAAATTTTATAAATGCTTTTGTTTTCATTTGTTTAAAAAATATATTGTCAATAAATATTTGAAAATAGCTACATAATCATAATAATAAAGGGGCTTTTGAAGGGATTCCCCACTCTAAGAGCTTCTTTTTTATACTATTAACTTCATTGTTTATAAATTAACTAATTATATTTAAAGTGCATTTTCAATAACAAGAGACAATAAATAATTAATGTATGTATATTTGTTGTTTTATTTTATTGTTACTATTTCAAATATTTTTGTATCCCATTCAATTCTGTGGCTTTGTTCTTTGAAATATTTTTATGTTGAGTGTATGATATTTTAAATTTCAAAAACTGAAAATAGTCGCACGGAATCACATTGATCTAATATAGGTGGACAATTGATTCAGAGAAAATGGCTACTTTCCGCCATCTTTTTCTTAACGAAAATCTTCGATAAAATGTGACACGATAGATTTTTATGACATTCGATGATCTTAGCCTTCCCTCAGAACTTAACCATACTGATGGGTTAATATCTGGAAGATAAATTCTCCTTCTACTTTTTCCTATAGGAGCAAACGACTGAGTTAGTGGGGACACATCGAGAGGATGGTAGTGAAAAACTGGCGAAGAGAAAGGACTGGCCTGGGAAGGAGTTTGGTGGGATCAAGACCGAGGCGGAAACCAAGGAAAAGAAGGGTGGAGTGAGTGAGGAAGGACCTGAGTGAGGAATAATGGAATGGAAACAAAGAGCTAGAGATAACAAGTTGTGGGCAAGGATAACAGAAGAGGCAAGAAAACATTGATACAAACAGCGGTATTCTATAGAGCGGTAGACTAAGAGGTTATGGAAACGGGTGGTCACCGTTTTATGTACAAAACATAGACCTAGAAACCCATGAGGGGAGGCAAAAACCCTTGATGGGCTATTAAGCTATAGAGAAGAAGAAGAAAAATCACATTGGTCTAATATGGATGGCCAGTGATTCAGAGAAAATAGCCATTTTGCGTTATCCTTATCTATTTAACGAAAACCTTCGATAAAATGTGACACGATAAACTTTTTTATAATATTCGATGGTCAGGACAGCTTTCCCTCAGGACTTAACTGCACTGTTTGGTTCATTTTTGGAAGGTAAGTCATCCTCCTCCTCCTTCTTCTCGTAGGTTTACAGTCACAGATCAGTTGACCTCCTGTAGTCTCCGCCTCCATCTGTCTCCATCGCATTATCGCTAATAACAGAAATTTTATTGCAAACAGTTGTTTATCCTGTAGCGCTGTAAGTAAATGACAAATTTTTATATTTTGTACCCCTTTTCTTAATTTTTTATATTGTGAAGTTGAGGTTGTGAATTTGTATGTGTTTATGTTTCAAAATGAAATAATCAATTTTTGTAAAATTGTTGATTTAACGTTATCTTAAACGAGCTACTTTAAATTTATATTTTATTAATATTGATTTATTTCCCTTTTTTTCAAAAGGTCTGCCCAGTGAAGGTTCCTATTCCAGGTTGCTAGAAGGTCGACAAGAAGCCAACAAGGGCCTGATGAAGGACGAAGGTACCTAGAACGGCAGAGGATTAAATAACTATACAGGTAGTTAGTTACTTAGATATTTGAACGATATTCTATTCGTTTTTTTGGGATACCATAATGTTGTCAATTCAGAAAATCGATGATTTTTTATAATTTCTGTCTTCTGGGTAAATAAGTATGGAAAATATATTATTCAATCTAGTTATTGACAGTTGGATGCCCACAAATATTTAAAATATCATAAAGCGCCATTTTAAGAATATCTTAATTTGTCAAATAATTGAATGTTTTTTTAATAATTCCCATGCCAATCAATAGCTAGTGGTATTATATCTAGCCTTGTCTACCCAACAAATTAGACAAATTAGACAATGCCAATGTCAATTTTCTGGCTCTACAACTATGAATATTGTAGAGCAGCCTAATTTTGTTAGTTGGATGTTCTTGAAATATTAAAGAAATATCTAAATTTTTAATCATGTGAAAAATAAAAATATTAAAAGAGCGAAATAAATTTAATATGTGTTTATTTATTGCAGACTCATGTAAGAACGTAAATATCCAGACAGACTTGTATGATAGAATTATTACCAGGATCAAGAGTCTGTAGACCAGGACCAGACCAAAAATCATCATTCTGGATTCAAAGAGAACAGAAAGTCATTCAATTTATATTCGTATGTAAATGTCGCTCGGAGGTTTATATCATATTGTAAATAATAGTCTAATTTCAAATAAACGAAATGTAAAATATTTTCTTGTATATTTTACCCTTCCATTGTCTTTTGACTGCAAAATTGAAAAAGATACTAGTAGAAAAAAGTTTGGAAAAGCTACAAAAAAACGTGACAAAAAATTGCCAAAAAAATATAAAAACACAGGAAAAAAGGGAAGGAAGTGACACAAAAATGAAGGAAATCAAAAATTATGACAAAATCGGTCGATGGAGTCGGTCGTTGGACCGGTCGGGTCCATCGTCAGACTGGTTGGTTGGATCCAACATCGGTTCGGCCTGGTCCGTTTTCGGTCCTCTCGTGTCAGTCTTCGGTCCGGTCGTGTCCGTCTTCGGTCCGGTCGTGTCCGTCGTCGGTCCGGTCGTGTCCGTCTTCGGTCTGGTCGTGTCCGTCTTCGGTCCGGTCGTGTCCGTCTTTAGTCCGGTTGTGTCGCCTTCGATCCGGTCGGGTCCCTCATCGGTCCGATCGTGTCCGTCATCGGTTTTTACGGATCCGTTTTCGGTTCTGCCGTGTCCGTCTTCGGTCCTGCGGTGTCCGTCTTCGGTTCGGTTGTGTCCGTCTTCGGTCCGGTCGTGTCCGTCTTCGGTCTGGTCGTGTCCGTCTTCGGTCCGGTCGTGTCCGTCATCGGTCCGTTGGGGTCCGTCGTATTCCTAATTATTCCGTTGGGTCTATCTAAATAGAAGATTTTCGCCAAGTGTTTCGTACATCGCGTACAAGGTATGGTTTTTACAGTCACTATTAACGGGATATTTCATTGCAAACAGCAGTTTCCCCTGTAACTAATTTTTATGTTTTGTTTCACTTTTTTATATTTTTTTGTTATTTACTGAAGTTGAGGTATTTGTATTCATGTTTCAAAATGAAAGAATCATTTTTTGCAAAATTGTTTATTTAACATTATCTCACTTGAGCTACTTTACAATTAGACTTTATTAATGTTAATTAATTTTTCTTCCCTTCAAATAATCGAGAGAAGTTTTCCATTCCAGGTAGATAGGTAGACAAGAAGGCGACAAGTGCCTGCTGCAGGGCAGGATATCTAGAACAACAAAGATAATAATTTACAATTTGATAAAAATTACCTAACTACTACTAATTGTCTGTCCTGTCTCTGTCTGTCCTGTCTCTGTCTGTCCTGTCTCTGTCTGTCCTGTCTCTGTCTGTCCTGTCTCTGTCTGTCCTGTCTCTGTCTGTCCTGTCTCTGTCTGTCCTGTCTCTGTCTGTCCTGTCTCTGTCTGTCCTGTCTCTGTCTGTCCTGTCTCTGTCTGTCCTGTCTCTGTCTGTCCTGTCTCTGTCTGTCCTGTCTCTGTCTGTCCTGTCTCTGTCTGTCCTGTCCTCTGTCTGTCCTGTCTCTGTCTGTCCTGTCTCTGTTTGTCCTGTCTCTGTCTGTCCTGTCTCTGTCTGTCCTGTCTCTGTATGTCCTGTCTCTGTCTGTCCCGTCTGTGTCTGTCCCGTCTCACTCTATTCCGTCTCTATCTGTCCTGTCTCTCTGTTCTGTCTCTGTCTATCCTGTCTGTTCTGTCTCTGTCTGTCCTGTCTCTGTCTGTCCTGTCCCTGTTTGTCTGGATGTCTGTTTGTATGTCTATTTGTTTGTCTGTTTGTCAGTTTATCTGTCTGTAATTCGATTGATCTGTTCTGTCTCTGTCTATTGGAGGCAAAAATTGAAGTGTACTGATAACAAATTCTTTGTATGAAGTCAGCACAAACACAACAAACAAATATGTATTACAGATTAATATAAGAACTAATTTTTTGATGTTTTTATACATACATGTGTGTTCGAGGCATTTTATTCATGTTTTATGTAAATGTATTAATTAAAAAGTAATAAATTTGTTGGTAGCATATAAAATATTTTGTTGTTTCTTTTAAACGGAATTTTGATTTAACGTATCGATTTTAAATGTCCCAATATGTACGTAATTACCACGTTTTACTGTAGATCCCTTTGTGAATGAAGAATATTCTTTTTAAAGCCAATACCGAATATATAAACATCCATAGGATAAATGAATAAATAGGAAATATATGAATATTTAGTTAGCAAATTTTGCCGTAATTGTGCAGATTCACGACATAACACGTTGATTACACAAACCAAATGGCACGCCCTGAAGCACTATAGGCATAATCAACATTGACATAAATTGTATTGATGCTTATAGCGTATATATGATAATGAATAATGTACTTGCACAGTACATTCTTCTGTTACCGGATTGACTTGTCTCAGAATATTGCAATGTCTAACATTGTCTCGATGGAACGCAATACCTTTTCTGTTGGATACATCAGACCGCTTTTGACCGATTGCACGCTTTAATTTCCCTGATTGTGTAACAATATTTATCCGAATTAATGGTTTGGTTTGCAGGTAACACCTCATAATAAACGACTCCCTTCCAGTGCCACCAACATCAGCATAACCTTTTTCGGATCTAAACTGAAAAACTTTTTGAACATACGGCACATAGAATAGCGCTGACAATGGCATCTTCACAGTACACAGCTCAAATCTTCTTATTTGTCTGCTAAGCACTCTTGCTTCTTGGCAAATGACAAAGCATAATATGTCGCAAATGCTCCTTATTTTCGGCCATTTTGTTTTGTTTAACAGTATTTAAAAATATAAGCAAATAACATATTTATTTTCGAAAGTTCTCGCTAAAATTCCTTCAATGAAACAACATCAAAACTGGAATGATATGCGTCTTTTGCGACGCAAAGGCATCTAACGCCAAAAGCGGGACGGCATTAACCTTTTACATTAACCAAATATACTATGGGCTGTTAGATGCAGTTGGGATTGAATAGTGAGTTTTGGTGTTGCTTTGATGACTATGCTACTTGTACCACAAGTTAGGGTAAACTTCAAACACACAAACATCTAGCCAATAACAGGAATCGAACCCGCTTTTTACTAACTCTATCTCCTTTAAAGTTTGGGTAAACTACAAACAAAAACGACCAGCTGAGCACGGAAATCAAACCCGCTACCCCACCAACTACTATATCAATAGAGTGGCAACAAGCCACCGCTCTACGATCGCAGCTAACGCAGCCGGCAAATTATAATTCATTTTCACTATCTGTTTGATTTCAACATCATCCAGCTACGAATCACACAAGAGAGAGAAGGGAAAGAAATATACTTACATAAACTTTTTGAAGTGAAAACTTTAGCCGCGTTGAGCGATTTCTGGTAGCGGCAAAACATATATGTTCGCGTCACCGACATATTAGTGACGTGTTACGCCAGACTGGCGACGCCAATTGTGTTTAAATCTGTTTTAATGTGTTTTAAATTAAATTGTATTTTAGATAATCATTATTTTAATTGTTTAATTGTAGAATCACAGTGCAGTACAAGAGTGAATACTTAATATGCTAATATTTTTATGTAGAAAAATGAATGACAAAAAAAACGCATTTATTTTCGAATATTTCCGATAAATAAAATACGTGTTTTGTTATTTTTTGCAAAATGATTATTTATAAACTTATATCGTTCAATTTCACCATTAGAATTTTACAAAATAGTATTGTAATATTATTAGTTTTTCTAAATCTTCATTTTCTATATTTGTTTAGATCCTCGATCCTACGTGAAAAAAAATATGCATTTTTAAATTATCCATTTAAAGAATAGTTTATTTAAAAATTTAAAAAAACCACAGTTATTCCAAAGTTTCAAATTTTCACTTCTGTCGGCAGTCCCCATGCTTGCCTACTTTTTTTTCATAACATCTCTTAACTTCTTTAACTTAACATTAACTTATCTGGGTTATTATAGAATTTCTATAAAAGATTAAATGTGTTTTAATAGTGATAAATATTTAGTGATTTTAAAGGTTAATTCAAGGCAGTAAAAAATCATTTCAATGATGTCTGAATCCTTACTATACCAGTTCCAGTAGCATCAATTTTGTTAATTGTTACGCCTGTCACTCGAATGATCAATAACCACTTCATTTATTGAATGTGACTATGTATTAGGCTATTGAAAATTCGAGGAGCGGAAATAATAAAATAAGTTTATAGCTAAAAAAATAGTTTATTCTTCCCTATATTCTCCCTTAAGCTCGTTAACATTTTTCCAGCGGTTCTCCAATTCCATCTTTGAAGTGATTTTCTGGAAGTCCTTCAAAATACTCATCTACAGCTGCTAAAACTTCTTCATTTGATGAAAAACGCTTGCCATGAAGATTTTTTTTGAGATTTGGGAACAGATGAAAGTCAGAGGGAGGCAGATATGGTGAATATGGTGAATACCCCAACAATTCGTAGTGAAACGTCTTCAATTTGACCATTGCAACAACACTTCTATGAGCATCCTACATTGTCTTGATAATTTTTTTTTCATCGCTAAGCCAGGTCTTTTCTCACGAATTTTTGTATCCAATTGATCCAAACGGTTTGAATAATACTCTCCTGTTATTGTTTTACTTATTTGAAAGTAATGAATTTACCTTTACCTTTTGCATCCCAAAAAATTGATGCCATAACCTTTTTGGTCGATTTTGGCCACCTTGGCTGCTTCGGAGCTGAACAACCGGCTCAGTCCGCTCTGTGGTTTGTAGTCGCAGTTCAGGATTATAGTGGTAAACCCTAGTCGTATTCATAATTACAAAACGACGTTTAAAATCCATGTTATTCTATCGAAAAAGATCCAAATGTTGGTTAGAAAGTCATTTTTGATCAGAATTTAACAAATGCGGCACCCATTTTGCAGATAGCTTTCTCAAGCCCAATTACTTTTTCAAATATGAAACACCCATTCAGTTGAGATGTCCCTGGCCTTAGCACTTTCACTTAGTCAATTGTCTGTCATCCATAACCATATTATGTATAGAATTAATTATTTGTTCAGCAGTTACACTTATTGGACGTCCAGAACGAGGATCATTATCCAGGCTTGTACGACCATGTTAAAACGCCCTGTCCACTTACAAACCATTGTTTTTGAAGGAGCAGACCCCCTTTATACATTTATCATTTTTCTATGAATTTTCATTGCTTTTAAACCTTTTACAAATAATTTAATCTCTGCAAGATTTTCAATACTTTCCATTTTAAAAATAACACTGATATTTTTACCTTAAGCTGCTGTTTTATACGAATTAATTGACAAATCGACTTGGAACTTCACATATATTCATATAAAAGATGACTCTTCAAAATGTAGTAGATTATATAGTTCTTTTACTGCTCTATAGGTGTCGTACTGCGAACTTTTCAATTAGCTTAGTACGCTTTATACTAGTGAGTATCTTAATAGTTCACTACGCTTAAATTGTCTCTCTAATAGAATAATTCTTAGAACTCCGAAGAAACTTTAAAGGGTAAACACTTTGAATTCTGCAATTATAACAACAGGCAAAACAAGCAACGGATTCATTAACATCTTCTCCAACAGGCCAAAATTCGACCAGCAACAATGCATTAAATAAGGGATCCATCAACACACCCAGCAACCAACGTAACAAACAAGAAATGTCGCCAAAGCTTTTAAATCATCCGAATTTTGGAAATCAGAACCAGAGTTGTGGTTTTTCCATAACTGAAAACCAGTTTCGCACAGTAGGCATATCGAGAGTCAAATCAAAGTTACCACAGAAAATAGCACCTCGACCATCGTCAACAAAGTTACCATACCATCCAACAGATCGCAGCACCAGTATCGTTCACACATGGCAATCATGGAGGGGTGGGGGTGTTTGAGGCGATTCAACCACACCACCACACACTGAAGCGATAGCGAAAACTAAGGTAAGCAAAATAAGATTATGGGTTTTAGTAAGATTTTTAACAGTTGGAAATAATATGTCGGCATTCAGTATGTCTATAGGTACAACATAATATAATTTATTGTTAAATTACCTGCTAGTTGCAAGTAGAAATAGTGTTTTAATGATTCAGTGTTTCTTTTGGCGAATAGTGTGAAAGATTCGATGACAAACCCAGCTATTAAATCTTGCACACACCTACAACTCAAGCCATAATATTAATATAACCTCATTTTCTACAGTAAGTTTAGAATAGGACTTCTGATTTATCGCCACCAACTCTTCTTCTTTAACAGCCCCTGCGCATTCATTCACTCCTGAACATAGGCCTCCCCTTGAGTTTTCCACATGTACTTATTTTAGGCAACATGGAACTAAACACTTCCCAGTTCTTCACTAATATCGTCCAACCATCATTTCTGTAGTTTTCCGAGTACTCACTGTACTATATGCTTTGGACTATGTATATGCACTGTACTATGGTACTTTGTCAGGCCATATGACACATCCAACACCACTGTAACCCTGCAATGCTATCCAACACATCCTCTACCCTTATCTTTCTTCTTAACTAATTATTTCCAATGTGATATTTCAAAGAAATACCTAGAATAGATCTTTTAATAGCCTTTTGAGTTGTTCTCAACCGATTCGCTGAACGTAGAGTAAGTGTGACTGTGACATGTCCATACCTTTGGTCATAACTGGCAATATACAACCATTGAATACTTTTTTTTCATTTATTTATTGATGTGTTATGGTTTATCAAAATTGTGTTGAGTTTTCCGACGGTTGACCACGTCTGGGTCCGGTCACCCACTGAACTAGAGTAAATGTAGTGCAACGGCAGATTATATATATATATATATATATATATATATATATATATATATATATATATATATATATATATATATATATATATATATATATATATATATTCTGGATGGATTAAATGTTATAATAAAATTATAACAAAGAGCGTTTGTGGTGTACGTTCTTGCTCTATTTCACCGATGCCACATCCCGTGCTATCTTTTAGCTCCTGCATATGGTATTTTGAGCGTTATTCTTACAAACGTCTACTTAGACATAATACCAAAGAAAGTAGTCTAACAGGGTGAAATAGATATTGGTGGTAAATCTTCATTAGCATTTAAACACTTTCAGATAATTTGATTTGAAACAAATCTTTTGTTTGATCACTTTTGTCTTACGCAGCACTATTCTAAGTTCACCACATACCGGTCAGGTCCTTAACTTCCAATTGGGAAAGTTACTTATTAAAGTTAAAAATAAAACACACTTTTTTGCAAATTTCGACTTTATTCATCAATATATTCTCCTTGCAGAGCAATACAATCATTTCAACGGTTTTCTAATATTTCTACCTTTTTTATAAAACAATTTCCTTTTGCTTTCAAAATATTCTTCAGTTTCGGAAATTACCTCTTCATTGGAGCGAAATTTCTTTACTTCTGGCGAAACAACACGTTTTTTTGTTTATTTTGAGCTTTTCTTGTTATCTGGTCATTCAAACGCACGCTATGTAATATTCGCTATTGGTGTTTTTCCCGTTCTCGAGATAATCGTTGAACAATATCCCATGCGCATCCCAAAATACAGCCGTCATAACCTTGGCAGCCGATGATTGTGTTTGGTCGCTTTGGACGGCTTTCACTGGTTGCTATCCACTCAGCTGACTGCCGATTTGTTGTCGATACTTTGGAGTGTAGTGATAGATCATTGGAGTGTAATGATGGAACATTGCTCAGAATTATCAATACGTTATTGTTTTCGGTCCGCTACAAGAAAACGCTGTGACCATTTCGATAGCAATTTATGCAGTCCCAAATGTTCATGCAAAATAATGTAAACACTTCCTTTCGATATCTTCATGATATCAGCTATCTCCTGCTGGTTTACTTTACGGTTTTGCGAAATAATTTTGCAATTTCTTTTATGTTGTTTTATGTAGAGCGTCCAGTATCATCTGTGCTTGTACGGCCATGATTGAATTCAGCATACCAATCAATTATGGTTGATTTTCTTTTAGCAAAGTTCGGGTAAATTTCGTAATGTTTACGAAGTCATTGTTTTGCTTTAACGGTGTTTTTCTTCATCAAAAAGCAATGGTGAATCAACACACAAAATTCTTTTTTTCCAATGTTTTGAAAATAACAAAAGTAGACTCAACAACTTAAAGCACAACAACTCATAAAGTAGTATATAGATTATCATGAAATTTTAACACATGATGTTTAAAGGTTGGCACAATCGAACACTGGTAAGGATTTTTCATAAGTGATGTCATCTATATGTAAGACCGGAGACTTACGGACCGAAAATGAATGAACCAATTACGCCACAACATTCACTTTCAATGGTTTTAGGATAGTTTGAAATCTCTAATTTACTTTCTTCAATGTATATGCGATAATTTTGCTTTTTTACATACTCGTTAAAATTAGAAATTTTGAAAATACAACTTATTTAATTGTAGAACAATTAAATCAATTGTATACACGCTTTTGAGAACTGCATGACAACAAATCGCAAATAACCAGTTCCTTTAAATATCAAGACGAATAAATAATACAGATATAAAATATGTACTAGCTCCATTGGCGAGTCGCATCATGTCGAACATCAGTTTTCAATAACTGAAGTTAAGAGTGGTCGGTCGCGATTCATATTTGGAAGGGTAGCCTTAATATAGGCCAGCCAATAAACTGATACTTGGATATACAAGGGTATCAAAAGCTAAGGGCCTGTAAGGCCTGTATCACTGAATAATAATAGTAATAAAAATAATAATAATATTACCCAGAATTGAAGGAGGGAGATGAGTTAAAAATATATGTAATCTATACGAAAAACAAATATCCAGTTTAAGAACTTATTTCTATCAAAGAATGATTGAATGCCCTCTATACACCAATGCGTCTTTAGCTAATGATAATTATACGCCTCTGAATCTTAAACAAATGGAACGACAAAATGAGAGCATTCAGACAACTGGAACAATTATACAAGAGTGGAAAAATATCTTTCTATATTGTAGACACTCCCATGATCTCGACCGTCATGAAGTCGACAAGAGTACGTCGTACGCCTGGTTGACATGGGGAGGTCTTTTTCCGGAGACTGAAGGCTTTATGTGTGCAATTCAGGATCAAGTCGTGCACACTAAGAACTACCAAAAATATATACTTAAACAAGCTGAAAAAGATCAAAGGAAACCTTATTACATGTTATATAGACTACAAAAAAAGCCGCCTTCCACTCGATTCCGCATACACGGCTTTTAAAAATATTAGAAATATACAAGCTAAATCCAGCAATCGGAAACCTATTGTATCACCTAATGTCACAATGGCGTACGAGAATATACCTTCAAACAAGAAACATAAATATCGAAATTGAAACTATCAAAATAAATAAAGGAATTTAGGGAGGAATATGGAGACTTCCTAAGTGCTCTATTATTCTGCTTATGTTTAAACCCCTTATCAAAAACACTAAACAAAACATCATATGATTTTGACATTAGAAATAAGAAAACAAAACAACATCGTATCAGCCATCTGTTGTATATGGACGACATGAAACTATACGCGAGCTCTGATAAACAAATCTAATCATTACTTAAAATCACTGAAGCGATAACAACTGACACAGGGATGGAATTCGGTATACAAAAATGTAAAATACTACATATAAAAAAAAGTACCTGGACGCCGGTAGATGAAACAGAAGCACTTAATTACGAAACAATTGGTAATATGCCACAAACAGAAACATATAAACACTTGGGATTGCAACAAAATAGTAAAGTCAATCATAATGAAATTAAAAAGTGGTTAACAAAACAATATCAAAATCGACTAAAGCAAATATTGACCTCTAAACTTAACAGCAAAAACATATACAAAGTTATTAATACATATGAAGTACCCGTTCTAACTTACTTCTTCGGAATTATATGCTAGAGCGATGCCGACCTAGGTAAACTAAATAGAAACACAAGAACAATATTAGCACACTGCAGGAACCCAAAAGCATGCACAAAAAACTATATTTACCCAAAGAGCTAAGTGGAAGAGGTATTATAGATCTCAAAATACTGCATCAGAAACAAATTACGAATCTCAGGCACTATTTCTACTCAAAAACAGTTCCATTCACAGAGTGATAATCAGCTGTGACAAAAATTACACACCACTCAATTTACGTACGAACCTAGAGGAAGAGGAGGAACATTGTCATCAATCAGAACTCTTTATAAGATGGTCATCAAAAGCACTTCACGGAAAACATATAAGCATTGCAAGAACACGTTAATAATCAAATGACGTATAAATATATACATAAATATATAAATTGCTATACAAGATCAGGTCATAAATACAAGACATTATCGAAAATATATAATATGTGATAAAACATTAATAAATGGCAAATGCAGAAAGTTTAACTGTATTGAACAGTGAGACAATAGGCCATATTACATCTGGATGTAAATTACTTGCCGCAGTCGAATTCACTGATAAACACAATAACGATGGAAAAATAATATACAAAACACTAATACAACTGTAGAAAATTGCAACAATTACAGAACCGTACTATAAATATACATCACCACCAGTTATCGAAAATACCACACACAAAATATACTGGGACAATCCTATACTAACAGATAAACTAATAGCAGCTAATAGGCCTGTTAATACGATGATTGATAAAATTAACAATATAACATATATATTGATGTCCCAGTGATCAGAACACCAAAAGAAAGTTTGCTGAAAAACTAGAGAAATATACCCCGCTAGCTCAGGAAATACAACGAATATATAAGCAAGAACGAGTTTTGGTAGTACACTCTTTTATGCAAATCTTATAAATGTTGAATTTGCCAAATTACCTCCACTCAGCGAAACAAAAATCAATAATCTTGAATACTACTATAATAGTAAGGACATTTTTATAATAAAATTCTAATATGGACTTAATCTCACCCGTCCACAACGGGCATTCCAGAATATATATGTGTTAAAGAGAAAGTTACGTAATAATAATAATAATAATACTAATAAAATATGTACTAGATTAGCTTTAAAAAATTCTTGCTTAAAGACCTGTTCAATATAAACAAATGAATATGTTTTACTATAGAAATAAAAAAAGAATCACAAAAAGAGGAAATAAAAAACTGAATAGCTAACGACAAGACGAGTTAATCAAACGTGATGATCAAGGAGTACGTAAGTATAACTAAAGACTTGCAAACATTCTGACTAATTATTTGAAGAAAAATAAAAGCCTATAAGGCACACAGGAATGGTTAACAAAATAAGAGTTGCAAAACCTTAGCATTGCTAAAGTATTGAAAAACAAAAATAATCAGAAAAGGGAGGACGTAAAATGAATAATCGTATTGTACGTGAGGCTTTGAAGGATCCTTTCAATACCTCAATCGTTATATAAAAAAATTGACTTAAGTATTAGCATCAGAACCATAAGACGATATTTCCAACACAAGGACCTACACGATAGAGTAGCCTGGAAAGTTCCATTTTTAAACAAAATATAAAGCAGCAGTTAAAACTTGGTGAAGCAACGGTCAGAAAGGAAATATATTAAAGCATTAGGGTGGCCTTCTCAGTCCCCCGATCTAAATCCGATTGAGAACCTTTGGAAGGAGTTAAGACGATGTCTTGCTGGTAAAAAAATATTAAACAAGCAGGCATTGTGGTAAGAAATTCAGACAGCTTGGTTTTCAATAATTTGTTTTATTTAAACTCATTTTTACGTTGTTTCTAAAACAATACTAATTTTCCAAAATTAATTTACCGGGCATCTAAAAGGCATACATGGAATTAGTCTGAATATAAACAATTACTTTATTCATAATTATACGTTGATGAGATATTTCAGAAAAAATGACGTGGTCGAAACAATAAGAGTAATTTTTACTACAAATCATAAATAAACTAAGAGGTGTAACAACCAACTGTAAACAGTTATCTATACAGGGTCGCTATTACGTATGGAAACCGTCAAATATTTCAAGAATGCTTTGAGATTTTTTAATAAAATTTTGTACACAAATATCAGGAAATGTTTGCCACTTTTTGTGTATATTTTCTTTTTTTTTTCTTGTCGGATATTTGAAATCCAAGACTAGCTTGTTTTTTTTTGTAAATGACAACAGTATTTGAATTTGGCATTGTTGGAAAGAGCATTTTTTTAATTCAACGAATATTGTATGGCTTGTTTGCAAAGTTTATAGATTTTAAAAAATGGCTAAAAGGTGTGTCCATCTGTTTTAGAGTAAATATATTTGTCATTTAGTAGGCTATGAAACAATGGATGGCAGATGAAGTATTTGATTACACTTGACAACTGCTAACGTCAATTAATGAATTTCAAATATCTTTCAATTTTTATATGGAATTAATATGTATTTAACTGAAAGGGAATTAATTGAAATATTAACATATTATTGAACACAGTGACAGAAAACACACTTATGCTGAAGTTTGTCAAGTATTTAATAAAGTAGACCCGAATAAAAACATCACTAAGTCAATAGTCTCAAAAACGGTGAAAATATTCAATGATACAGGCAGCATTAAAAGTCGACCAAAATTATGAATACAAAAAACAAAAACTAATGACGTTGAATGTTTTATTTAGTGTAGTAGACTATAGTCATTAGTTTTTTTTCTTCCTACTTTTGGACGACTTTTAATGCTGTCTGTCTTGACTTAGTGATCTTTTTATTCTAATATACTTCATTAAATACTCGATAAACTTCTGCATAAGTACGTTTTCTATCACCGTCTCCAACCATGCTAAAGTACTGAAAGACAAAAACAATCAGACAACAGAGGTCGTGAAATGAATAATTGTATTGTGCCTGAGGCTTTGAAGGATCCTTTCGATACCGCTGTCGTTATAAAAAAAATTTTTGACTTAAGTATTAGCACGATGAAGAAGAAGAACCTATAGGATAGAGTAGCGTTGCGTTTTCTCAAGTAAACAGAATATAAAGCAGCGGTTAAAATTTGTAAAAAAAAACTGAAGGAAACATTTCCAATCTAACTGGCCAAATATTCTTTTTAGCACTGAGACCAACAAGGGAATGATTCCATACATACAACTCATGTGGTGAAGCAATGGTCCGAAAGGAAACATATTAAAGTATTAGGGAGGCCTTTACAGTCCTCCGATTTAAATCCGATCGGGAACCTTTGGAAGAGATTAAGATGACGTCTTGCTGGCAAAAAAAAAAAAAATATTAAACAAGAAGACATTGTAGTAAGATATTCAGACAGCTTGGTTTTCAATATCTATAGAAGCATGCCGACATCTAATCTCCATGCTAAGAAGATATTAATCAGTAATTAAGAATAAGGAACATGCTATAAAGTACTAAGCTTCGCTAATTATTAAATTAAACAGTTTTAAAGAATTCCACCTTTCAGTTTTTTTTAGTGATTTGTAATTAAAATTACTCTACTTATCTCTACCATTACTTATTTTTGTGCCATTTTTTTCCAAAATATCTCATCAACATATCGTTATAAATAAAGTCATTGTTTATATTTAGACTAATACGACGTATACCTTTTAAATGTTCAACAAATTCATTCTGGAAAATTAAAATTGTCTTCGAAACAACATACAAAAAATAGTTGAAATAAAATGTATTAATAAGGCTCTTATTTTATTGAGCACCACTGTATATCTAATTTCCTCTTTAACGAGAAAGAAGATGAAGATGTGATTGACTATTCTATGAGATAAAGCTTATGTTCTATCACAATTAATAGAGTACTGATTGGCCAGAGATTTATCTTGGATTAATCAAACGTGTTCTATTAATTTCCGTTTTTCAGATATTGATTTAGATTTGTTTACAGTGGTAATAGCTTTCGTGTGTTATATTCTATAATTATTTCATTATCCGTCGATAAAATTTATGGTAATACGAGGTGTGTCTATTACATAACTGGATTGACGCTGCTACAGAAGAAATACGCATGCACCAAACACCAGCGATCAACAGTTGTTTAGCGTGGCTTCCCTTTCGAATGTACTACCTTTCGCTTCTGTAAACAAATATGTATAACCGTATCTTTCGTTCGCATTAGGGTTGTTTTTTTTTCGCTGGAAAAATGATAAGTGTAACAATAGAGCAACGAATTATTGTTAAATTTCACTTGAAACTTAGAAAAACCGCTACTGAAACTTAAAATTTATTGAAAAAAGTGTCTTACAATAAATATTCATCGCTTGCATGTATTTTTGAGTGGTTTAAGCGTTTTCAAGATGGCCAAGAAGACGTTGAAGATGATTCGCGCTCGGGTCGCCCTTCCACGTCGAAAATGGATGACACTATCGAAAAAATCGGTAATCTCGTTCGATCTGAGCGTTGGTTAAGTATTCTTGCGATTGCTGAAACTGTAGGAATTGACCAAGAATGCGTACGGCAAATTTTACATAACAATGTTAACATGCAAAAAGTGTGTGTCAAAATGGCGCCTAAAATTCTTACGTTTGAACAACAAGAAGCTCACAAAATTGTTTGAACTGACACTCGTTTGAAAATGACCCAAATTTATTGGAAAGGATAACAACATGTGACGAATCGTGGTTTTTTACTTATGATCATTAAACGAAGCGCTAATCCATGTACTGGAAGAGCCCAAATTCACCGAGAGCCAAAAAAGCTCGAATGAGCAAATCAAAATTCAAAGCAATGATGATTGTTTTTTTAGATCTTCATGGGATTGAATGTGAAAGAATAATGAAAAAAACGACCCGAATTGTGGAAGGACAAGTCATTTATCTACCAAGACAATGCGCCGGCTCATTCCGCATTGTTTGTAAAGAGGTTTCTAGTCAAGTATAGTATCCCAGTGTTCGACCATCTGCCTTACTCGCCGGATCTTCTGCCTTATGACTTCTATTTGTTTTTTAAGGTGAAATCTGCATTAAATGAAAAAATATTTAAGTCCGTAGAAGCTGTGAAAGAGAAAGAGGCACGGGTTCTGTATGAGTTGACAGCACTGTTTCGAGCAATGGAAGATTCGCATAGAGCGTTGTAGGGATAGATGAGGGGTGTATATTGAAGGTGATAATAAATACGTATACAATAAATATGTATATAAATATATATGTATGTAAATGTGTATGAAATCAAAATAAAATATTTTACAGCGTCAGTCTCGTTATTAATAGTCACACCTCGTATAAATATACCAATGGAATTGGTGGGGTGGCGTTCGATCAGATAATACTTCTAGCTTCCTTTTTTGAGCGTCCGTCTTTGAGCGTGTTTGATGCGTCCTCAGTACGAATTTAAACTTGCTAAAAGAATGAATCGGAATGAAGAAAACTTGATAGCGGACCACTGCTTGAAATTATGTTTCACTCATCTCATTGTGTTTCAAAACACACGAAAAAAATCCGTTTCACAAAAAGAATTGCCCTGGACCATCAAGTAATTCTAGGGAGTTCACATCCGCAATGAAGACGAACCAGATTTCAGTCTCCTTATCCCCCAAAGGAAAACCTAACAGTGTTGCCAGATGAAACGTTACACCATCAGTCTCATTACTTTATTTACATACCACGTACATATCAACGAAAATAAATACCTCATTATCCAGATTTTTTCGACAATATTCATCAATAATTTCTTGGGAATAACTGTCTAAACTATGTAATACAGAAACGTAATATACGTTATGTAGGCTCATAAATTGTTAAGCTAAATTGGCCACGAAAACAAGCTTAATTATTCTTGTTATAAACTATTATATA